>LNAC01000063.1:3022837-3045512 GCA_002007465.1 Ailurus styani | reverse complement strand
AGGCTCCCCGCGGAGCAGAGAGCCCGATGCGGGCCTCGATCCCAGGACCCCGAGATCATGACCCGAGCCGAAGGCAGGGGCTTTAACCCACTGAGCCACCCAGGCGCCCACTAGAGCTTTTTCTAACAAATAGATCAAGTAGACCTAAGCTAATATAAGCTAAAAAAAAAAAAAAAGACTTAAAATAAGCTAATGTCATAGAACATTTGAATAACACAATACACGGGCTCTCTGCTCGGCAGGGAGCCTGCTTCCTCCTCTCCCTGTCTCTCTGCCTGCCTCTCTGCCTACTTGTAATCTCTCTCTCTCTGTCAAATAAATAAAGAAAATCTTTAAAAAAAAAAAAACACAATACAAAAAGCTTGACCCAATAGAGACATACAGAACTTTATGCAAATACACAAAACAGAGAATTAGTATTTCAAACATATTTGCAGCACTCAAAAAATATAATCACACATTAGATCAAAACAAAATCTAAGTATACTCCAAAAGGCAGACATCATATAGGCCATTTTCTCTGAACATCATGCATTAATATTAGAAATTAAATATCAAACAATTACCAAAAAACAACTCACCATATGGAAATTTAAAAACTTCATTTTATATAATCCTTAGAATAAAAAGAAAATCAAACCAAATTACATTTAGAAAAACATACATAAAAACCTATGATACGGCCAAATCAAGAGGAAACTTTAAAATTTAAATGTATGTATTAGAAAATAAGAAATAGTGGCAAAAACTGATATAAGAATAAAATTCCAGAAGGTAGAGAAAGAACAAAATAGATCTAATAAGAAATAAAGAAAAGAGAGTAATGAAGATAGAAATACAAAATAATGAACCATAATAGACGCAAATAGAAAATAATCAACAGAATCAAAAGTAATTATTTGAGGGACACCTGAGTGGCTCAGTAAGTTAAGCATCTGCCTTCGGCTCAGGTCATGATCCCAGGGTCCTGGACTCAAGACCCACATCAGGCTCCCTGCTTAGGGGGGAGCCTGCTTCTCCCTCTACCTGCTGCTCCCCTTGCTGTGCTCTCTCTCTCTGACAAATAAATAAATAAGAAATCTTTAAAAAAAAAAAAAAAGTAATTATTTGACTGTGTCAGATTCTGCCCCGGGTGGAGTTATCAGCAGATCTGGCAAACACATGGAGTTAAATTTCCCTAGCACAGATAGAGGAACTTCACAACTATCTTCCCAGCCCCCCATATCCTTCATTTCTTAAGCCTTTGGTTTATTAATAAACAACAGCTTTGTTCCTTTTTTTTTTAAGGTAAATCCTTTGAGAGTAAAAGTAAAATAAATCTGTGTTGTTTGATTTAAAAAATGGAAAAGGACACAAACCAAATTAGAGAAAGGAGAGAGATACAGATATGGTAAGCAATTACTACATTAGTTACAATTAGGTTTGGTAGCAAATAAAAGAGACCCTAATTTACTGTCTTAAACAAGATTTTTCTCTCACATGAAAATCTAGAGGAGGCAATATAGGACTAGGCAGTCCTGCTCCATAAGGCCGGTGAAAGCCAGGTTCTTTCTTAATTCTGCCAAAAAGGCCTCCATTCCTTTGGGATGCCTAGGTGGCTCAGCCTGTTAAGCATCTGCCTTCGGCTCAGGTCATGACCCCAGCATCCTAGGATCAAGTCCCTCATGGCGCTCCTTGCTCGGCAGAGAGCCTGCTTCTCGCTCTGCCTGCCACTCTTGCTTGTGCCCTCTCTCTGACAGATAAATAAACAGAATCTTAAAAACAAAAAACAAAAAAAGAAGGCCTCCATTCCCAAGGTGCTTTATAACTCAAGATGTCTACATTCTAAATAATATGAATACCAATTTAAAAACCACTTCATCCAACAACAACAGGTTACACATTCTTCTCAAGTCATATGGAATACAAAAACACTAATTCAAAAAGATATATGCACTATGTTTAATAAAGCATTATTTACAATAGTCAAAACATGGAAGCAACCCAAACGTCCATCATTAGATGAATGCATAAAGAAGATGTGGTATATATCTACAACAGTGTATTATTTAGCCACTAAAAAGAATGAAATCTTGCCATTTGCAGCAACATGGATGGATCTAGAGGGTATAATGCTAAATGAAATAAGTTAGCTAAAGAAAAATACCATATGATTTCATTCATACGTGGAATTTAAGAAACAAAACAAACCAACAAAGAAAAAAAAAGAGACAAGCCAGAAAACAGACTCTTAACTACAGAGAACAAAGTGATAGTTACCCAAGGGGAGGTCGGCTGGGGGAATGGATGAAATAGGTGAAGGTTATGAAGAGTACTTATCATGATGAGCACTGAACTGTTGAATCACTACGGTATACCTGAAACTAATATAACACTGTATGTTAACTACAGTGGAATTACTTTAAAAAAAATGGGCAAAAGATTTGAATAGATATTTCTCTTAAGAAGATACATAAAAGGCCAATAAGCACAAGAAAAGATGTTGAACATCATTAATCACTAGAGAAATGCAAATCAAAGCCACAATGAGATATCACTTCACACCCACTGGGTTTGCTACATTTAAAAAAAAGAAAAATAACAACTGTTGGTGAGACCATGGAGAAATTGGAATTCTTATGCATTGCTGGCGAGGATGTAAAATGGTGTAGCTGCTGTGGAAAATAGTATGGTGGTTCCTTTGAAAGTTAAAAATAGACTAAGTGAAATAAGGCAGTTACAAAAAGACAAATACTGCATGATTTTGCTTACATAAGGTATCTAGAACAGTCAAACTCACAGAAATAGAAAGTAAAATGGTGGGGCGCCTGGGTGGCTCAGTCATTAAGTGTCTGGCTTTGGCTCAGGTCATGATCTCAGGGTCCTGGGATCCAGCCGGGCATCGGACTCTCTGCTCAGCAGGGAGCCTGCTTCCCCCTCTCTCTGCCTGCCTACTTGTGATGTCTCTCTCTCTCTGTCAAATAAATAAATAAAATCTTTAAAAATAAATAAATAAATGGGGCGCCTGGGTGGCTCAGTAGGTTAAGCATTTGCCTTCAGCTCGGGTCATGATCTCAGGGTCGTAGGATCGAGCCCCACATCAGGCTCCCTGCTCAGCGGGGAGCCTGCTTCCCCCTTTCCCTCTGCCGATCCCCCTGCTTGTGCTTTCTCATGCTCTCGTTCTCTCTCTCTCTCTGTCAAATAAATAAAATCAATCAATCAATCAATAAAAATTTTAAAAAAGAAGAGAGAGAGAATATGAGAGAGTATAGCTATAGGGGATATTAGGGTCAAAATATGTTTTTTCCTATTTAAATTTTTTTTTAAGTGACAGAAATAAATAGAAGGTTTAGATGTTGATGGGAATCATTTAACAGAAAGTGAAATATAATGTAGGAAAGAAAAGGTCAAATTTCTTAGGTAATGTCTTTGAGTAGGCAACTAGAAAAATGACACAGAATACAAATGGAAATATGGCTTAGACTGTACCATGGGTAGTTCATCCACAGTGACAAGTATAAAGGCTGAGTAGGTGGGTGAAGATATGGGTTAGTAGCTATTTGTGGTGACTGGAGGCTGTGGAAGTTCTCCAGCTTGCTTCAGTTCTCTCAGTGAATTAGGAAGCAAGTTCATCACTGAGAAGAAATACTGAATGTCAGATGAGAGAAGAAAAAGTATGAAATAGGGCGCCTGGGTGGCTCAGTGGGTTAAAGCCTCTGCTTTCGGCTCAGGTCATGATCTCAGCGTCCTGGGATCAAGGCCCACATCGGGCTCTCTGCTCAGCAGGGAGCCTGCTTCCTCCTCTCCCTGTCTCTCTGCCTGCCTCTCCACCTACTTGTAATCTCTCTCTCTGTGTCAAATAAATAAATAAAATCTTTAAAAAAAAAAAAAGTGTGAAATAATGTTCTGGGAGAATAAACGAACGAGGAAAATATGAACATTTGGGAGCACTAAGTGCTCAGCTTTATTAAAAATAACCAAATAAAAACTGTATGTGTTGGGTATATATGTGTGTATATATCTTCTTACATGTATATATAAAATTTTATATATGTATATAACATGTATGTATACAATATATGTATAAGCAGAGAAAAGAGCCCAGAAGTATACATACAAAATTATTAATAGTGCTTATTACTGGAGAAAGAGAGAGATTGAGAGAGACATATAGGGCGGGAGAGTAAAAGAGACTCCTATATTATTTGAGCTTTTGATCAGCATGTATTATTTTTATAATTAAAATAAAATAGATGTTAATCTTTTTTTTAAGATTTTATTTATTTGACAGAGAGAGATACAGTGAGGGAGGGAACACAAGCAGGGGGAGTGAGAGAGGGAGAAGCAGGCTTCCCACTGAGCAGGGAGCCCAACGCGGGGCTCAATCCCAGGACCCTGGGACCATGACCTGAGCTGAAGGCAGATGCTCAACGACTGAGCCACCCAGGTGCCCCAATAGTTTTGTTTTTTTTCTAATTTTTTTTTAATTAAAATAAAAGCCTTTATAAATGTCTCTGGAGAGATGGGAGAGGAAAACATAGTATATAAATAACCATTATATACAGCTCCCAACGGTAAAATGCTTCCACCCATCCCCTCTAGCTCCAAAGTGTCTAAGGCAGAGATTAGGCACCACCAAGTAAGTACAAAAACATCCAGGTTCTGGGCGCCTGGGTGGCTCAGTGGGTTAAAGCCTCTGCTTTCGGCTCAGGTCATGATCTCAGGGTCCTGGGATCGAGGCCCATATCAGGCTCTCTGCTCGGCAGGGAGCCTGCTTCCTCCTCTCTCTCTGCCTCTCTCCCTACTTGTGATCTCTCTCTCTCTCTCTGTCAAATAAAGAAATAAAATCTTAAAAAAAAAAAAATCCAGGTTCTGACTACAGGCGCTGATGAAAAAGGGGCAGGTCAGGCCTCCCAGGCATAAATGGAAGGAGCAGATATGATGTAAATCACATAAGAGTCTCCATCTTCAGGGTGATTCCAATCTGTTAGCTGGTTCAGGGCATCCCCGGAACCCTCCTGCATTCTCCTGTTGTTGAGTGCATCTGGGAGCACATGCACCGATGATTCCAGGGTCCCCGCCAACAAGCGAGACTCAGTATCCTGGCCAGGGCCACAGCATCACACATGGACCAGCAAGACCACAGCACTGGCCAGGCCCGCAGCCACCAGCAGTCCCAAAGCCAGAGGAGAGGACAGTTTAGAACACTGATCAAGATCCATAGCACCCTCACCCCAATGAGGCAAAGCCTATGTCCTAATTATACACAATTATCAACTCGGCAATAAAGGTGATTATCAACAAGACAAAATGAAAAAAGCAGAGGCATCACTCACCTTGAACACTTCAGAGAAGAAGCCAGACCCTATTTTTTCACAGGTGAAGTCATCTAAACGCGTCAGTCTAGAAAAGGCACTTATAAGAGCTCGATATGAAGATGGCCAAACTCTTCCCACTTGGGTCATGTTCCCATCTCCTCCACTACCTCCTTCAAAATCTTCAAGACGCTCCACACGTGGAGGAAAGCCTGCAATTGAATTCCGTTTGCTCCGATCCATAGTCTGAACAATCACTTTTTTTCTTCTTTTAAGAAGGAACTCCACACATAATAAAATTTTGTTGAGTTTTACTTCTCTTCCGGTTTGAAACTAAACAAGAGATCAGAAAGATACTTCACTAAAACCGTGAATGATTATATACATGCAAACCAATGAATTATCAATTTTAAAATATTTCCTCTTTCACATTCTAGCTCTTGAATTTCAGATAAAAAAACTCTTTATACCTTTACCTTCAAAAAATACTTATATATTTAAAGCCCAAGATGTAGTCTTTAAAATGAATAGACTATAATAAAGATCATCAATCATATTCTAAAAAAACAAAATAACAGGGGCACCTGGGTGGCTCAGTCATTAAGCTACTACCTTTGGCTCAGGTCATGATTCCAGGGTCCTAGGATAGAGCCCCACATTGGGCTCCCTGCTCAGTGGAAAGCCTGTTTCCTCCCCTCCCTCTTCACCCACTTTTGTTCCCTCTCTAGCTGTCTCTGTCTGTCAGATAAATAAATAAAAACTTTAAAAATAAATAAATAAGGGGGGCGCCTGGGTGGCTCAGTGGGTTAAAGCCGCTGCTTTCGGCTCAGGTCATGATCCCGGGGTCCTGGGATCGAGGCCCACATCGGGCTCTCTGCTCAGCAGGGAGCCTGCTTCCTCCTCTCCTCTCTCTCTGCCTGCCTCTCTGCCTACTTGTAATCTCTCTCTCTGTGTCAAATGAATAAATAAAAAAAATCTTTAAAATAAATAAATAAATAAATAAATAAATAAATAAATAAATAAATAAGGGGTGCCTGGGTGACTCAGTGGGTTAAGCCTCTGCCTTCAGCTCAGGTCATGATCTCAGGGTCCTGGGATCAAGCCGGGCATTGGGCTCTCTGCTCAGCAGGGAGCCTGCTTCCTCCTCTCTCTCTGCCTGCCTCTCTGCCTACTTGTGATCTCTCTCTCTCTCTGTCAAATAAATAAAACCTTTTTAAAAAATTAAAATTAAAATTTAAATTAAATTAAATAAATAAAACTTTAAAAAAATAAAAATAAAAACAAAATAACAATGATAGTATCTCTCATTTTTTGAGCACCTACTATCTAGGAAACATAGTGTAAGAGATATACGTATGTCATCAGTTCATTCTCAAATAACCCATGACATAAGAATTCTGTTCATTTCATAGAGCGATCAAGTAGTCATACTATCATTAGATGGCAAAGATAAAATTAAAATGCAAGACTTTCTGATGCAAAAGCCTATGTTCAGGGGCACCTGAGTGATGAAAGCAGTTAAGCAAGGGACTCTGTTTCAGCTCAGGTCATGGTCTCAGGGTGCTGAGAAGAAGCCTTGTATCCAGCTCCAGGCTCAGCACAGGGTCTGCTTGAGATTTTTCCTCTCCCTCTACCCCTCCTCCCTACCAACCCCCAATACACACACATGCATACTCTCTCTCACTTTCTCTCTCAAATACTTTTTTTTTTAAAGATTTTATTTATTTATTTGACACACAGAGAGAGATCAGATCACAAGTAGGCAGAGAGGCAGACAGAGAGAGAGGAGGAAGCAGGCTCCCCGCTGAGCAGAGAGCCTGATGCGGGCCTCGATCCCAGGACCCTGAGATCATGACCTGAGCTGAAAGCAGAGGCTTTAACCCACTGAGCCACCCAGGCGCCCTCAAATAAATACTTAAAAAAAAAATAAAAGCCTGCAACTAATGAATTACTGAACACTACATCTGATGATCCCAAGGTTCTGAAAGAGAGTCCCTCATCGGGCTCCCTGCTCAGTGGGGAGTCTGCTTCTCCCTCTCCCATTGCCCTCCCCACTGTTTGTGAGCAGGCTCTCTCTCTCTCTCTTTCTCTCTCTCTCAAATAAATAATATCTTTAAAATTTTTACAGGGATGCCTGGGTGGCTCAGTCATTAAGTGTTTGCCTTCAGCTCAGGTCATGATCCCAAAGTCCTAGGATCAAGGCCCGCATCAGCCTCCCTGCCCTGTGGGAAGCCTGCTTCTCCCTCTCCCATTCCCCTGTTTGTGTTCTCTCTGTCAAATAAATAAATAAAATCTTTTAAAAATTTTTTTTCAAAAAAATAAAAGCATATGTTCATACCAATGCCCTTCATAGCCTGCATTACATAATTTTCTCTTCAGTTGAAAAATTAAGTCCAAATATATAAAACAATGACAAAGATTTTATACCATAAAATTGTATTATTTTATTTCATTTAAAGATTTTATTTTTATTCATTACTAGAGAGAGAGAGAGAGATCAGGAGGGAGAGGGAGAGAAAATCTGAAACAGACTCTGCACTGAGCACAGAACCAGATTCAAGGCTTGATCCCACAACTGTGAGATCATAACCTGGGCCAAAACCCAGAGTTGGATGCTTGAATAAGCCACCCAGGCACCCCAAAATTACATAATTTTAAAAAGAAGAAAACAGGATGCCTGGGTGGCTCCGTGGGTTAAGCAACCAGCTCCTGATTTCTGCTCAAGTCATGATATCAGGGTTGTGAGATCAAACTCAGTGGGGAGTCTGCTTAAGTTTCTCTCTCCCTCACCCTTTGCCCCCCCACCCCACCCTGCTCACGTGTTCTCTCTAAAATAAATAAATCTTTTAAAAAAAGAAGAAAACCATATCTAAAAGCAACTTAAAAATTCATTAGTAATTACAGTACAGTCTAGCAGAAGTGATTATTGAAGGCTCCGCCCCATCTGGTGCATGATTAAGAATAAAAATGCAAACCCACATTTTCTTTTAGCCATCTCTCTACTTTTATTTTTTTCCATGAGAAATGATTCTAAGGGTCTTATGCAGAATACAACATCATGACTTTTCAATTACTAAAATGCTTTTTTTTAAGGTTTTATTTTTTATTTATTTGTCAGAGAGAGTGGGAGAGAGCACAAGCTGGGAGAGTGGCAGGCAGAGGCAGAGAGAGAAGCAGGCTCCCCGCTGAGCAAGGAACCCAGTTCGAGACTCGATCCCAGGATGCTGGGATCATGACCTGAGCCAAAGGCAGCTGCTTAACAGACTGAACCACCCAGGTGTCCCAGTAAAATGCTTTTATAAAAGTGATGAATACCTAGCCCAGACCACCTCTACCACCTCTAATCATGAAGAACAGCAGCAGGGCTCCTGAGGCCATCCTTACAATATGCCCCTACTTCCTTAGATTTAGCCAGAAGTCAGCAGCACTCTACCCAATATGGACCAACCATAGTTCCTTTCCTGGCAATTTGGAATTGGAATTAAGATATTCTAGCCTCAGTCTGGCTGCTTCCTAAAAGGGAAGCCATGTAGTGCACCCGGCTAGCCCAGTGGGTAGAGCATGCGACTCTTGATCTCAGGGTTATAAATTCAAGCCCCGTGCTGGGTACAGAGATTACTTAAAAATAATTTTTTAAAAAAGGAAACCACATAAACTCAGGAGCTGTTGGCCATGGCCATTTTCTACCACACAGCCTGGAAGGCAGAAAAAGCCAAGAGATTGAGGCCAATCTGCAAAGAAAAAAAGATAAAGAGAGAACTTCTTAATTTTCCCAATGTGCTATATTACCCAATTCCTGAGGCCTCACTGCATCCTGACTTAAGGTTCCATGAGATATCCTTACATCATTAAAATAGATTACCCTGGGGCACCTGGGTGGCTCAGTTGGTTAAGAATCCAATTCTTGATTTTGGCTCAGGTCATGATCTCAGGGTTCAGAGATCCAGCCCCAAGTCAGCTCCACCCTGGGTGTAGAGCCTGTTCAGGATTCTCTCTCTCCCCCTGCTCCTTCTGGCCCACCCTTCCTGCTCCCTTCTCTCTACTCCTCCTCTTCTCCTTCTGCCCCGTGCTCCCTCCCTCTCTCTCTCTCTTAAAATAAATAAAAAAATAAATATCTATGCTTAAGCCAGTTTTACCAAAGTCTTCATAGAAGGAAGAATAATCCAAGTTCTAAAGGAATAAATCATTTAAGTACCTCTACTTGAACCTCACCAAAAAGTGGCAGCAGATAAGCAGATCAAAAATTTAGGAATACAGGCACCTGGGTGGCTCAGTGGGTTAAAGCCTCTGCCTTCGGATCAGGTCATGATCTCAGGGTCCTGGGATCAAGCCCTGCATCGGGCTCCCTGCTCAGTGGGGAGCCTGCTTCCTCCTCTCTGCCTGCCTCTCTGCCTACTTGTGATCTCTCTCTCTGGGTCAAATAAATAAATAAAATATTTTTTAAAAATTAGGAATATAAAACCAAGATTTTTAAAAATTTACAGCCAGTAAAGACCATAAAGTTCAGTCACTCATTTTATTTTTTTATTTGTTTTTTTTTTTTTAAGATTTTATTTATTTATTTGACAGTGAGCAAGAGAGACAGTGAGAGAGGGGACGCAAGCAGGGGAAGTGGGAAAGGGAGAAGCAGGCTTCCCACCCAGTAGGAAACCTGATGCAGGGCTCCATCCCAGGACCCTGGGATCATGACTTGAGCCGAAGACAGACGCTTAACGACTGAGCCACCCAGGTGCCCCCAGTCACTCATTTTATATGTGAGGAAACAAAAGGCCCAGAATGTGTGAATGATTTGCCCATAGTTATAAGCTATTTACTAGCAAAGCTAAACTCAGAACCAAGGAACCAAAAGTAGTGCATTTCTAAAAGTATGTCTACTGATCATCTGCTTCAAAATTACCCAAGGAACTTGTTTAAAACCCAGATTATTGTGTCTCAACCTTGACTTACTATATCAGAATCTCCTGGAGTGGGCGCCTGGATGGCTCAGTGGGTTAAAGCCTCTGCCTTCGGCTCAGGTCATAATCTCAGGGTCCTGGGATCGAGGCCTGCATTG
The DNA here is from genome assembly GCA_002007465.1 of Ailurus styani. Classification (NCBI taxonomy): domain Eukaryota; kingdom Metazoa; phylum Chordata; class Mammalia; order Carnivora; family Ailuridae; genus Ailurus; species Ailurus styani. Next base: position 3,035,165 of record LNAC01000063.1, on the reverse strand, counting down.
GGCTCCCTGCTCAGCGAGGAGCCTGCTTCCTCCTCTCTCTCTGCCTGCCTCTCTGCCTACTTGTGATCTCTCTCTCTCTCTGTCAAATAAATAAATAAAATCTTAAAAAAAAAAAAAAAAAGAATCTCCCAGAGTGACACCTGGAAATTTTACCAAACTCCCCAGTGATTCTTATGTACACTAAGAGTTGAAGATCCTCTACTCAGAGAAGGGGTATATTACTAACTTTAAAAAAACAAAAACAGGGCACCTGGGTGGCTCAGTGGGTTAAAGCCTCTGCCTTCGGCTCAGGTCATGATCTCAGGGTCCTGGGATCGAGGCCCGCATCGGGCTCTCTGCTCAGCAGGGAGCCTGCTTCCCCCTCTCTCTCTGCCTGCCTCTCTGCCTCCTTGTGATCTCTCTCCCGCTGTGAAATAAATAAAATCTTTAAAAAAAAACAAAAACAATAACAAACAAACAAAAAACAGCAGGAATTTTACAAGAATTTCCACATTTAATCTTCAAACATAACACCAAGCTAGATACGATTCCCACTTCAGAGAAAAAGAAGTGTAGGCTCAGGAGGTTAAGTACCTTGCCTACAGATACACAACTAGTAGAACCAGAATTAGAACCAACGTCCATCCAGCATCAAGACTCAAAAAGCTTTTTCCATTTCGTATTATTTAGTTCAGTGTTTTTCCACTATATAGTTGTAAGGAGTCAGACTAGTCTTCTACATAGAAAAGAGGACTAGTACTTGAGTGCAGAGGAAGATGAGGGTGACTATAATTTGGACAGAGACAGAAAAGGGGAAAAAACTCAACTTTAGAAAAATAAATTATAAAATATCAAAGTTAAAACTATATGAACATAGATGCCTCTGAAATTACTGATTGGCTTACCATCTACTGACTTTTTCCTTTTGAATGAAATACACTGTTAACCTTCACTACCCCCTCAATTTTTCCGGGGGGGGGGGTGGCAGATTCTTTTCTCTATAGTAGGAAGGTAAGAAATTACCTAATAGCAACCAAACTGGTTTGGTTGGAGCTCTTACAAGTTTCACAATAGCACAATAGGCTGAAATTTTTTATATTTTTATTTTGAAAAACAAATAACTTGTACCTTGGCTCATGGCACTTTTCAAGAAGGGGAAAAAAGCATTTATTTAAAAGGTAGGAACATCTGGGTGGCTCAGTAGGTTAAGTGTCTGCCTTTGGCTCAGGGTCCCGGAATAGAGTCTCACATCAGGCTCCTTGCTCAGTAGGGAGCCTGCTTCTTCCTCTGCCTGCCACTCCCCCTGCTTGTGCTCTCTCTCTCTGACAAATAAATAAAATCTTTAAAAAAATAATGATAATAAATAAATAAAAGGTATATGCTTATAGAAACTCTTGCACATAAGCACAGGAGACGTGAACAAGGATGTTCATTTCATTTCAGCATTGTTTGTAATAAATGTGGGGGGGGGCACAGACCAAAGTTAGTTTGTAGGAACAATAAGAAAGTGTAGAATATTTTTCAATGAAATATATAGCATTGAATGAACAATGAATGAACTCTATCTAGCAATGTAGATGTATTTCGAAAGCAGTACAAAGTTGGGAGGAAAGAGGCAAGTTGTAGTTAGTGGTATCATTAAAATTTAATTCAAAAAAATTTTAAGATTTTATTTATTTGGGCGCCTGGGTGGCTCAGTGGGTTAAAGCCTCTGCTTTCGGCTCAGGTCATGATCTCAGCGTCCTGGGATCGAGGCCCGCATCGGGCTCTCTGCTCAGCAGGGAGCCTGCTTCCTCCTCTCCTTGTCTCTCTGCCTGCCTCTCTGCCTACTTGTAATCTCTCTCTCTGTGTCAAATAAATAAATAAAATCTTTAAAAAAAAAAAAAAGATTTTATTTATTTGAGAGACAGAGCGAGACAGAGAAAGTACGCAAAAGCGCGCATGAGTTGGGGAAGGGGCAGAGGGAGAGGGAGAAGCAGGCTTCCTGCTGAGCAGAGAGCCTGATTCAGGGCTCGATCCCAGGAGTCCGGGATCATGACCTGAGCAGAAGGCAGCGGCCTAATGGACTGAGACACCCAGCCGCACCCCAAAAAAAAATTTTTTAAGGTACAAAAAAAAAAGGAAATGCAAAGAAAGCTGGGGTAGCAAAACTTATTTGGACAAAACAAAGATAATAAAAAGAAACAAAGAAGGGCACTACATAATGATAAAGGGAACAATTCAACAAGAGGATGTAACAATTGTAAATATTTATGCATCCCGCATGGTAGCACCTAAATACATAAAGCAACTATTAACAGACACAGAGGAAGAAATTGACAAGTGATATAATAATAGTAGGAGACTTTAACACCCTACTTACATCAATAGATCAGATAGAAAATCAACAAGGAAACAGTGTCTTTGAAGGACACCTTGGACCAGATGGACCTAACAGGTATATTCAGAACATTCCATCTAAAAACAGTGGAATACACATTCTTTTCAAGTGCATATGGAACAATCTCGAGAACAGATCACATACTAGACCACAAAACAAGTCTCAAAAAATTGAAAAAGACTGAAATCATATCATGCATCTTTTCTGACCACAATAGTATGAAACTAGAAATAGTATGAAACTAGAAATAAATCACAAGAAAAAATCTGGAAAGAACACAAATACATGGAGGCTAAACAACATGCTAGTAAACAATAAATGGGTCAACCAAGAAATCAAAGAAATTTTTTTTTGAAAGATTTTATTTATTTGACAGAGAGATAGAGAGCAGCAGGCAGAGGGAAAGAGAGAAGCAGGCACTCCACCGAGCAGGGAGCCCAATGTGGGATTCGATCCCAGGACCCTGGGATCATGACCTGAGCCAAAGGCAGCCACTTAACTGACTGAGCCACCCAGGCACCCCTCAAAGAAGAAATTTAAAAATACATGGAGATAAATGAAATGAAAACACAATTGTCCAAAATCTTGGGGGATGCAGCAAAAGCTGTTCTAAAAGAGAATATTAGGGACACCTGGGTGGCTCAGTTGGTTAAGAAGCTGCCTTCAGCTCGGGTGATGATCCCAAGGTCCTGGGATTGAGTCCCATGTCTGGGTCCTTGCTCAGCAGGGAGTCTGCTTCTCCCTCTGCCTGCTGCTTCTCCTGCTTGTTCTCTCTCTCTCTCTTTCTGAGGATGAAATAAATAAAATCTTTAAAAAAAATAAAAGAGAAGATTAAAGCAATACAGGCCTACCTCAAGAAGCAAGAAGAGTCTCAACCTAGCCTTATACCGAAAGGAGCTAGAAAAAGAAAAACAAACAAAGCCTAAACCCAGTAGAAGGAAGATAATAATAAAGATTAGAGCAGAAATAAGTGAAACAGAAACTAAAAAATAGAACAGATAAAACAACCAGGAGGTGGTTCTTTGAAAAGATCAACAAAATTAATAAATCTTTAGCCAGACTCATCAAAAAAAGAGGATTCAAATCAATCAGAAACAAAGGAGGAGAAATAAAAACCAATGCCAAGAAATACAAAGGGTTATAAGAGAATATCATGAAAAATTATATGCCAACAAATTGGACAACCTAGAAGAAATGGATAAATTCCTACAAATATGTAACCTACCAAAACTGAATCAAACAGAAATAAGAAAACTTAAACAGACTGATTACTAGCAATGAAATTGAATCAGTAATCAAAAAACTCCCAACAAACAAATGCCCAGGACCAGATGGCTTCATAGATGAATTCTATCAAACATTTAAAGAATGTCCTATTCTTCTCAAACTATTGGAAAAAAACAGTAGAGGAAGGAAAGCTTCCAAATTCATTCTGAGTCCAGCATTACACAGATACCAAAACCAGATCTAAAAAAAAAAAAAAAGAAAGAAAGAAAAGAAAATCACAGACCAGTATCTCTGATAAACATAGATGCAAAAATCCTCAACAAAATATTAGAAAACCAAATCCAAAAATATATTTAAAAAATCATTTACCACAATCAAGTGAGATTTATTCCAGGGATAAGTATGGTTCAGTATTCACAAATTAAGCAAAGTGATACATCACACTAACAAGAGAAAGGATAAATACCATATGATTATTTTAATAGATGCAGAAAGCATTTGACAAAGTATGGCATCCATTCATGATAAAAACTCTCAGGAAAGTAGGGTTGAGGGATGCCTGGGTGGCTCAGTTAGTTAAGTGTCTGCCTTCAGCTCAGGTCATGATCCCAGGGTCCTGGGATCTAGAGTCCTGGATCCCAGGGTCCTGGGCTCTAGAGTCCTGCATTGGGCTCCTTGCTCAGTGGGGAGCCTGCATCTCTCTCTGCCTGCCACTTGCCCTGCTTGTGTGCTCTCTCTTTCTCTGAGAAATAAATAAAATCTAAAAAAAAGAAAAGAAGGTAGGTAGGTTGGTTGGCTGGTTAAAGGGAATATACCTCAACATCATAATGGCTATATATGAAAAACCCAAGGCTACATCACACTCAAATGAGAGCTTTTCCTCTAAGATCAGGAGCCAGAAAAGGATGTCTACTCTCAACACTTTTATTCAACACAGTACTGGAAGTCCTAGCCACAGCAATCAGACAAGAAAAAGAAATAAAAGGCATGCAAATTGGTAAGGAAGAAGTAAAACTTTTAACTATTTGCAGATGACATGACACTATATACAGAAAACCCTAAAGATGGGATGCGTGGGTGGCTCAGTGGGTTAAAGCCACTGCCTTCGGCTCAGGTCATGATCCCAGGGTCCTGGGATCGAGGCCCGCATCGGGCTCTCTGCTTGGCAGGGAGCCTGCTTCCTCCTCTCTCCTCTCTCTCTATCTGCCTCTCTGCCTACCTATAATCTATCTCTCTCTCTGTGTCAAATGAATAAATAAAATCTTTAAAAAAAAAAAAAAAGAATCGTTGTTATAGGGGCGCCTGGGTGGCTCAGTGGGTTAAAGCCTCTGCCTTCGGCTTAGGTCATGATCTCAAGTCCTGGGATCGAGGCCCACATAGGGCTCTCTGCTCATGAGGGAGCCTGCTTCCTCCTCTCTCTCTCTCCCTGCTTGTGATCTCTCTCTCTCTCTGTCAAATAAATAAATAAAAAATCTTAAAAAAAAAAAAAAAAAGAATCGTTGTTATAAGGGCACCTGGGTGGCTCAGTGGGTTAAAGCCTCTGCCTTCAGCTCAGGTCATGATCTCAGTGTCCGGGGATCTAGTCCCACATCAGGATCCCTGCTCGGCAAGGAGCCTGCTTCCTCCTCTCTCTTTGCCTGCCTCTCCGCCTACTTGTGATCTCTCTCTCTCTCTTACAAATAAATAAATAAAATCTTTAAAAAAAAAAGAATTGTTGTTATATTAATTCACTTGAATAACTCTTGTATGTCTAAGTGCTAGTGAAATTCCATAACACAGAGATTTCCTTTTTTTTAAGATTTTATTTGAGACAGAGAGAACATAAGCAGGAGGAACGGCAGAGACAGAGGGACAAGCAGACTCCCCACTAAGCAGGGAATCTGATGCAGGGGTCAATCCAAGAACCCAGAAATCATGACCTGAACCAAACTCAGTTGCTTAACTGAGCCACAAGGCACCCCCAGAGATTTCCCTTTATAATAAGTTTCTATTACCTAATAATTGCAATTAAATTAAAGCATTTTCAAAAAAAGAAAAGAAAAGAAAAATTTTCAGCTTGCAAAAACTTGGAATTCTTAAATGAACACTGGTGGTACCGTGATCTGCTTCACTAAAAATATTTCAAGGGGGGACGCCTGGGTGGTTCAGTTGGTTAAGCGGCTGCCTTCGGCTCAGGTCATGATCCGGCTCCTAGGAGCTAGTCCCGAATTGGGCTCCTTGCTCAGCAGGGAGCCTGCTTCTCTCTCTGCCTCTGCCTGCCACTCTGCCAGCTTGTGCTCTCTCTCTCTCTCTCTCTCTCTCTCTCTCTCTGACAAATGAATAAATAAAAATCTTTTTAAAATAAATAAATAAATAATATTTCAAGGGGAAATGAGGTCCACGTGAAAATTTAGGGGGAGGAAGGTCCTTGTCAGGGAGAAGTTACTGTCACAATGGTGAGGGTGTGAAGTGGGCACTATTAGCATTTTAGTGGGCAGGGTCCAGGGAAGCTAAATGTCCTACAGTGCACAGAACAGTCCTGCACAGGGTGCCTGGGTGGCTCAGTAGGTTAAAAGCCTCTGCTTTCGGCTCAGGTCATGATCTCAGGGTCCTGGGATCGAGGCCCGCATTGGGCTCCCTGCTTGGCGGGAGCCTGCTTCCTCCTCTCTCTGCCTGCCTCTCTGCGTACNAAAAAAAAAAAAATTAAAAAAAAAAAAAAAAAAAAAAAAAAAAGAACAGTCCTGCACAACAAAGAATTGTCCTGCCCTAAATGCCAGTAATGCCTCCACTGACAAACACTGCATTAGAAAAGCTTCATCAGTTTGACTTGAAACTAGGAAATAGCCTTTAGCATTCTTACAAAAAATAACAAAATTATGTGGCTAGCAAGGACACAAATCATTTTTTTGGAACTGCATTCTCAATTCCAATACTAATAACCTGCGAAGTTCAAAACTTTTGCTTTCTTATTCTACACAGGCAAGTATGTCTTTTCAAAGGCTAATTTTTGGGGCACCTGAATGACCCGTCAGTTGAGCATCCTGAACCTACTCTTGATTTTGGCTCCTGTCATGATCTCAGGGTCCTGGAATCTAGGTGCAACGAGTTGCATGTCCCTCTGCCTCTGCACCTCTTCCAACTCACACATGCACACTCTTTCTCTCTCTTTCTAAAATAAATAAATAAATAAACAAACAAACAAATAAATAAATAAATAAATTTTTTAAAAGGTTAATTTACACTGATACTGGATTGATTTATTTTTCACAAAGAAGGTACAATTAAGGGCGCCTGGGTGGCTCAGTGGGTTAAAGCCACTGCCTTCGGCTCAGGTCATGATCCCAGGGTCCTGGGATCGAGGCCCACATCCGGCTCTCTGCTCAACAGGGAGCCTGCTTCCTCCTCTCTCCTCTCTCTGCCTGCCTCTCTGCCTACTTGTAATCTCTCTCTCTGTGTCAAATGAATAAATAAAATCTTTTAAAAAAAATAAAAAAATAAAAAAAAAGAAGGTACAATTAAAAGCTTTAACTGGGGAAAGAAATCTGAAAAGCTATCAATAAAAGAGCTAGTGAGCTAAATCATCTATATCCAATATTATATACTTTATCTTTCAAAGTAGTAATTCCACAGATGATTTTCCAAAAAATCAAGGAAACCTTTATAGGACTCCCAGTTAGATCATACTAACACCTGAAATGTTTCTGGAAATAATAACTGCAGCAGGGCGCCTGGGTGGCTCAGTGGGTTAAAGCCTCTGCCTTTGGATCAGGTCATGATCTCAGGGTCCTGGGATCGAGGCCCACATCGGGCTCTCTGCTCGGCAGGGAGCCTGCTTCCTCCTCTCTCTCTGCCTGCCTCTCTGCCTACTTGTGATCCCTGTCAAATAAATAAATAAAATATTTAAAAATAATAATAATAACTATAGCGACCTTTACCATGGGCCATGCATTCTACCAAGTGTTTTGCATATGCTATCTCTAGTATTTATGACAACGCTACAAAGTAGGTATTATATCCAATTTAAAGAGGACAAAATTAAGACACTGAGATTAAAAGACTCCATCAGGGGTGCCTGGGTGTCTCACTGGGTTAAGCATCTGCCTTCAGCTCAGGTCATGATCCCAGAGCCCTGGAATCAAGCCGTGCATCGGGCTCCTTGCTCAGTGGGGAGTCTGCTTCTCCCTCTCCCTCTGTCTGCTACTCTGCCTACTTATGCTCTCTCTCTCTGTCAAGTAAATAAATTTTAAAAAAATCTTTAAAAGACTTGATCAAACTCAAACAATCGGTGATAGACTTGGGATTCAAATCCAGTAGTTCCAAATTTAAACACTATGACATGTCTCCAGAAAAACAGCTAACTTTCTGTAAAAATGATTTGCATATTAGCTAGATAGAAAGCTACTATTATTCCCCACTCTACCTTGACAACAGAGGCTAAGGAGTATAGCTAAGGAGTATACAATGATAGCTCCACCAGCCTCTGGAACAAAAGCCTTCAGTGATTTTTTTTTTTTAAGATTTTTTAAGATTTGGGGCACCTGGGTGGCTCAGTGAGCTAAGCGTCTGGCTTTGACTCGGGTCATGATCCCAGGGTCCCAGAATCGAGCCCCACTTTTGGCTCCCTGCTCAGCCGGAAGCCTGTTTCTCTCTCAGCTCCTCACCCCCACTCTCGATCTCGATCTCGATCTCTCTCTCTCTCTCTGCAATAAATAAACAAAAAATCTTAAAAAAAAGAAAAAGGGGGTGCCTGGGTGGCTCAGTGGGTTAATAAGCCTCTGCCTTCAGCTCAGGTCATGATCTCAGGGTCCTGGGATCGAGGCCCGCATCAGGCTCCCTCCTCAGCAAGGAGCCTGCTTCCTCCTCTCTCTCTGCCTGCCTGTCTGCCTACTTGTGATCTTTCTCTCTCTCTCTGTCAAATAAATAAATAAAATCTTTTAAAAAAAGAAAAAGAAAAAGGATTTTTTAAAGATTTCTCAATTAATTATTTATTTGAGAGAGAGAGCATGCAAGCAGGAGGGTATGACAGAGGGAAAGAGAGAGAATCTCAAGCAGACTCCAACCTGAGCAGAGTCCAACGCAGGGCTCAGTCTTACAACACTGAGATCATGACCTGAGCCGAAATCAAGAATCAGATGTTTAACCAACCAAACCATCCAGGCACACCAAGCCTTCCATCATTTAATCACATACTACAGACACAAAAATTAGCACTGGTTTAAATAGACAGACTGTCTAAAGAATGGATCCCAAGCCGATAGGGAAGATATGTGAACTCCCAATCATTCTTCTTTTCCATTCTAATCTATAGGATTTGTTGTTTCTTACCCTTTTATTTCACAGAAACAAAGTAGAGGAAACTTCACAATAGTGGAGATGAAAATAAAATTCTGTAATACACTGAATAGCTGTCAACCAATAGCAGGCAAGACATGGCAAAAAGTGTCAACCAGCAACCCAAAACTTTCAACATCCATTCAAATATAGAATCATGTGTGCACAACATTGGTAATGAAGTCCCACGAAGTGAGTAAAAAGGATAGCTGAGATTTCAGTGGACTTTTATACCATGGGTATAAAGAGTAGAAAAAGAATAACAAATAATATCCTAATCATGTATTGTTTTCTTTCCATTATCATAAACTTTCAAAGTCAAACTAAAACAAAGATTGGTTATGGGTAAGATATGACCCAGAAAACTGGCCATTTTCCAGAATAGGAATACTGACAAGTGCATTAGCTGTGTATCAAGACCAACCACATGGCAAATCTACATGACAGGTCTGCTCAGCTGCTATCCTTTCTATGGATCAACAGAGCAAATACAGACACATTTCAGGATGACTGCCTAATTAAAAATAAAAGCAATACTGCTGAACTTGCCATCCTACTGTGAAATAATGAGTTGCAGTTTCCATTCAAACCAAAGGCAATCTAACATAAAAACTGGCATCCCCTATTTAATTAGCCATGAATTACACAATGGCATATATTGCTGTCAGACAGATCAAAAGCCAGTTCTTAAAACTGTATTATCTCTTTTGGATAAACATCTTATCTGCTATTTTAACTATAATCTACCTGGCCTTGAGTCATGACATAAAACAGAAACTTAGGTTGAAAGTTCTAAAGACATTTAGATTAAGTAGTCCAATCTTTTGGTCAATCTAGGGCTACCCCTCTGTTAACTTATTCAAATGTTAATTGGGTTCCCACTAAGTACAAGGCATTATGATGAGTGCTATAATATTTACTGAGTATTTACTACAATCCACACAGTCTTACAAAGTGCTTTATATGTTTGGGGCGCCTGGGTGGCTCAGCTGGTTAAGCATCTGCCTTTGGCTCAGGTCATGATCCCAGCCTCCTGGGATGGAGCCCGGCATCGGCTCCATGCTTGGTGAAGAGCCTGCTTCTCCCTCTCCCTCTGCCTGCTACTCTGCCTACTTGTGCACTCGCTCTCTCGCTCTCTCTGTCAAATAAATAAATAAAATCTTTTTAAAAAGTGCATTATATGTTTAATATTCATAACAGCCCTATAAAATAGATACCATTATTATCTCTGCTTTATACATGTAGAAACAAAGATAAAGGTAATTAATTAACTTGTGCAGTTCTTACAGCCAAGAAGTCACAGAGCCAGAATTCAAATCCAGAACCTGTGCTCTTAATCACTATACTACTGCCTCTCTGGGATATGGATACAGAAAACCAAATAAAACATGACTCAACCTCTCCAGGAGCTTAGTCTCCCCCAGGGAAAGATAGTGTAAATCAATGAGTACAATAGAGTGAGACAATTGTTAATGACAGATTAGGAAGAAGGAGGGCTTGGGCGCCTGGGTGGCTCAGTGGGTTAAAGCCTCTGCTTTCGGCTCAGGTCATGATCTCAGCGTCCTGGGATGGAGGCCGCATCGGGCTCTCTGCTCAGCAGGGAGCCTGCTTCCTCCTCTCCCTGTCTCTCTGCCTGCCTCTCTGCCTACTTGTAATTTCTCTCTCTCTGTGTCAAATAAGTAAATAAAATCTTTAAAAAAAAAAAAGGGGGAGAAGGAGGGCTTAATTAAGGCACTAACAGTGAAGACAGAGAATTTGGAAGAAGATAAGCAGGACTTTAAAAAGGATGACTCCAAGTTTAACTAGAATCCTTCCCGTGTTTCAGGTTTGGGTGACTGGGAGAATGAATAGGCATTCACCAAAAGATTTGTGAATGGATTCAAATTCACTCCTGGTCTTACTGAGTTTGAGATGTCTAAACATTTAGGAAGCAGTTGATACCACACTGGAGCTCAGAAGAGAGGATTAGCCTGGAGATACAGACTTCAAAGTCATTTACACTTAAAAATATTCTAAAGAGTTTCCCAAAGTAGAGAATATGAGTAATAGCTAATATTTACTGAGTTGCTTTTATGTGCCAAAGCCCAGTCTCCTTCTTTATGTCCTGAAGTGAGATCAGATAAGAGGTGAAGGGAACACCAACATATACAGGACAAAACAGAAACAACAGAGGTAAAAATAAAACCACGAGAAAATATGTCACACAATCCAAAGGTGGAAATGATTAATATATCAAATACCACAGGTATTCAAATAATATGAAAAAAAGTGTCCACTGGATTCAACAGTACAGAGGCAAGAGTCAGCTTAGCCTACTGACAAAACACCACTAACAAAGAACTCAGTAATTCCTCCAGTGGCTGGTTCTAATTTTAGAAAGTTTTTTTTTTTTAAGATTTATATATTTATTTGAGAGTGAGAGAGCGAGCACGCATGCATGAGCAAGCAGGGAAAGGGGCAGAGGGAGAGGGATCATAACCTGAGCTGAAATCAAGAGCCAGAGGCTTAACTGACTGAGCCACCCAGGTGTCCCAATTATTAGAAAGTTCTAATTGTTATAAAAATAATCTTTTCAGGGCGCCTGGGTGGCTCAGTGGGTTAAAGCCTCTGCTTTCGGCTCAGGTCATGATCTCAGGGTCCTGGGATCGAGGCCCGCATCGGGCTCTCTGCTCGGCAGGGAGCCTGCTTCCTCCTCTCTCTCTGCCTGCCTCTCTGCCTACTTGTGATCTGATCTCTCTCTCTGTGTCAAATAAATAAATAAAATCTTTAAAAATAATAATAATAATAATAATCTTTTCAAAGAAATAAAAGCTTAAGGGGATGCTTGGGTGGCTCAGTCTGTTAAGAGTCTGCCTTTGGTTAAGAGTCTGACTTCAGCTCAGGTCGTGATCCCAGGGTCTTGGGATGGAGTCCCACATTAGGCTTCCTGCTCAGCAGGCAGTCTGCTTCTCCCTCTACCTGCCACTTAATCCCTGCTTGTGCATACCCACGCTCTCTCTCTCTGTGGCAAATAAATAAATAAAATCTTCAAAGAAAGAGAGAGAAAGAAAGAGAGAAAGGAAGAAAAGAGAAGAGAAGAAGAAAAGAAAAAAGAAAAGCATAGGGAAAAGGATAGTGTTCTATTCAAATTCTGGAATTAAGAGTTATAATGAGGGTATCTGGGTGGCTCAGTGGGTTAAAGCCTCTGCCTTCGGCTCAGGTCATGATCTCAGGGTCCTGGGATCGAGGCCCGCATCAGGCTCCCTGCTCGGCAAGGAGCCTGCTTCCTTCTCTCTCTCTCTGCCTGCCTCTCAGCCTATTTGTGATCTCTCTCTCTCTGTGTCAAATACATAAATAAATAATCTTTTTTTTTAAGATTTTATTTATTTATTTGACAGAGAGAGAGAGATTACAAGTAGGCAGAGAGGCAGGCAGAGAGAGAGGAGGAAGCAG
>LNAC01000063.1:2972603-3022595 GCA_002007465.1 Ailurus styani | reverse complement strand
CCTGAGCCGAAGGCAGAGGCTTTAACCCACTGAGCCACCCAGGCGCCCCATAAATAAATAATCTTTAAAAAAAAGTTATAATGACTGGGATGCCTGGGAAACTCAGCTGAACAGCCAACTCCTCATTTTAGTTCCGGTAATGATCTCAAGGTCCTGGGATGGAGCCCTGTGTTGGATATAGAGCCTGCTTAAGATTCTCTCTATCCGGGCGCCTGGGTGGCTCAGTGGGTTAAAGCCTCTGCTTTCGGCTCAGGTCATGATCTCAGGGTCCTGGGATCGAGGCCCGCATCGGGCTCCCTGCTCAGCGGGGAGCCTGCTTCCCCCTCTCTCTCTCTGCCTGCCTCTCTGCCTCCTTGTGATCTCTCTCCCTCTGTGAAATAAATAAATAAAATAAAATAAAAAAATCTTTAAAAAAAAAAAAAAGATTCTCTCTATCCCTCTCCATCTGCGCCTCTCCCCCCAGCTCTTATGCATGCTCTAGCTCTCAAAAAAAAAAAAGAGTTATAATGACTAAAAACAATAATGACACTTGATTGGATCCTGATTCAAACAAATGAGGTATAAAAGACAACTGTAGAAATTTTAATAAGGATTACTATTAGATAGTAGAAAATTATTTTATTATTTTATTTTTTTAAAGATTTTATTTGAGAGAGAATATTTTTATTTATTTTATTTATCTGAGAGAGAGAGAGAGAGAGCATGAGCAAGGGGAAGTGGCAGAGGGAGAGAGATAAGCAGACTCCCCACTGAACAGGGAGCCTGATACAGGGCTCAATCCCAGGACCCCAGGCTCATGACCCAAGCTGAAAGCAGATGCTTAACAAACTGAGCCACCCAGGTGCCCAGAAAACTGTTTTTTTTTTTAATTTATTCTTTTTAGTAATCTCTACACCCAATGTGGGGCTCAAACGCACAATCTTAAAATCAAGAATCACATGCTCTTCCAACTGAGCCAGCCAGGCACCCTGATGATAGTAGAAAATCATTATTAATTTTGTTTAAGTGTGACAATGACATTAAAATTATATAAGACTTATTCTGGGAGAAATAGAGGTGAAATAGCATGTTTGTATTTGCATTAAAATATATCAGAAAAAGTAGGTGTAGCAAAGTTTACAAAATGTTAACAATTGTTATACATGGGTGATGGATCAATGGGTGTTACATTCTTCTCATAATAACAAAAACAAAGAGGCTTCACAAGCAAAAGATAAATATTTTGTCAATAAAAAGTCCAGGGATGCCTGGGTGGCTCAGTCAGTTAAGTGTCTGCTTTCGGCTCAGGTCATGATCTTGGGTGTCCTGGGATCAAGTCCCCCATCAGGCTCTCTGCTCAGTGGAGAGTCTGCTTCTCCCTCTCCCCCTCTGTGCTCCCCTTCTCTCTCTTTCTCAAATAAATAAATAAAATCTTTTTTTAAAAATCCAGCAAATGAATATAGGTATATCTTATTTTACTGTGCTTCACGTTATTGTGCTTCACAAATACTGACTTCTCCCCACCCCAAATTGAAGTTTGTGGCACTCCTGCATTGATTAACTCTATTGGCACCATTTTTCCAAAAGCATTTCCTCACTTCAACTCCCTCTGTCACATTTTGGTAATTCTCACAGTACTGCAGTCTTTTTCATTCTTATATTTATTATGGTGATCTGTGCTTTTTTTTTTTTTTAAGATTTTATTGATTTATTTGACAGAGAGAGGGAAATCACAAGGAGGCAGAGAGGCAGGCAGAAGGAGAGGGGTAAGCAGGCTCCCTGCTGAGCAGAGAGCCCGATGCGGGCTGGATCCCAGGACCCTGGGATCATGACCTGAGCCAAAGGCAGAGGCTTAACCCACTGAGCCACCCAGATGCCCCGATGATCTGTGATCTTTGATGTTACTAATTATTTTGGGGACACCACAAACTGTACCATGTAAGACGGGAAAACTTAATTGAATGTTGTGTGTTCTAACTGCTCCACCAACTAGCTTTTCCTTCTTCTCTCTCCCTCTTCTTGGGTCTTCCTATTCCAGGAGGCACAATATTGAAATGTGGACAATTAATTTTGACTTTCAAGTCTTATTAGTTAAGAAACATATTTCATAAAGCTACAGCTGCTATAGGAAGTGATTCCTCTGATGCATCCGGGCAAAGTAAACTGAAAATCTTCTGGAAAGGATTCACCATTCTCGATGCCAATAAGAACATTTGTGATTCTTGGGAGGAGGTCAAAACCACAATATTAACAAGAGTTTCGAAGAAGTTGACTTTAACCCTCATGGATAATTTTGAGGGATTTAAGACGTCAGGTGGAGGATGTAACTGCAGATAGGGTGGAAATAGCAAGAAAACTAGAATTAGAAGTGGAGCCTGAAGTGGTGCCTGGGTAGCTCACTCAGTGAAGTATCTGCCTTCGGCTCAGGTCATGATCTCAGAGTCCTGAGATCAACCCTCACGGCAGTCTTCCCATTTCTCCCTCCCCCTCTGCCCTTCCCCCCTGCTTCTCCTTGCCCTCTCTCACTCTCTCGTGAGCACTCTCTCTCTCCCATGTTCTCTCTCAAATAAGTTAAATCTTTAAAATAAATAAGTAAAAATAAAATCTTTAAAAAAAAAAAAAGAAGTGAGGGCACCTGGGTGACTCAGTCCATCAAGTGTCTGCCTTCAGCTCGGGTCAGGATGCCAGGGCCCCGGGATCGGATCGGATCCGGCTCCCTGCTCAGTGGGGAGTCTACTTCTCCCTCTCCCTTTGTTCTCCACCCCCATGCTCATGCTTGCTCTCTCTCTCTCTCTCAAATAAATAAATAAAATCTAAAAAAAAAAATTTTTTTAAGTGCAGCCTGAAGATGTGACTAAACTGTTAAAATCTCATGATAAAATTTACTTTCTATGAATGAGCAAATAAAGTGTTTTCTTGGGATGGAATCTACTCCTGAAGATGCTGTGAAGATTGCTGAAATGATGACAAAGGATTCAGAGTACTACATGAACTTAGTTGATAAAGCAGCTACAGGGTTTGAGAGGATTGACTCTAATTTGGAAAGAAGTACTACTGTGGGTAAAATGCTATCAAACAGAGTCACACGCTACAGAAGACTCTCGTTCCTGCAAATAAGAGAAAATCAGTTTGGCAAACTTGTTGTAAGAAATTGCCACCGCCACCTCAACTTCAGCAACCACCATGCTGATCAGGCAGCAGCCATCAACATCAAAGCAAGACTCTCCACCAGCAAAAAGATTATGACTTGCTGAAAGCTGAGATGATGGTTAGCATTTTTTTAGCAATAAAATACAGTCAACCCTTGAACAACAAGTTTGAACTGCATGGGTCCACTTATAAACAACTTTTTGATAAATATGGTAGAGTACTGTAAATATATTTTCCCTTCCTTATGACTTTCTTAATAACATTTTCTTTTCTCTAATTTACTTTATGGTAAGAACACAGTACATAATAATATAGGGGTACCTGGGTGGCTCAGTTGGTTGGGTGTCCGACTCTTTTTTTTTAAGATTTTATTTATTTATTTGACAGAGAGAGCAAGATTACAAGTAGGCAGAGAGGTAGGCAGAGAGAGAGGAGGAAGGAGGCTCCCTGCTGAGCAGGGAGCCGGATACGGGGCTCAATCCCAGGACCCTGAGACCATGACCTGAGCCGAAGGCAGAGCCCACTGATCCACCCAGGAGCCCCATGTCCAACTCTTGATTTTGGCTCAGGTCATGATCTCAGGATCCTAAGATCAAGCCCCGAATCAGTTCCATATTCAATGGGGGGGCTCTGTTTGAGATTCTTTCTCTCCCTCTCCCTCTGCCCCTCCCCTCCCTCTACTTTACCTGTGTGCTCACTTGCTCTTTCTCTAAAATAAATAAATCTACAAGATGGGATCGGGAAGGAGACAAACCATAAGAGACTCTTAATCTCACGAAACAAACTGAGGGTTACTGGCGGGTGAGAGGGTAGGGATAGGGTGGATAGGGATAGGACATTGGGAAGGGTTTGTGCTATGGTGAGTGCTACAAAAGGTGTAAGCCTGATGATAATTCATAGACCTGTGCCCCTGGGGCAAATAATTAATTAAAAGAAAAAGAAATAAAAGAAAAGAAATAAATCTAGGGAAGAAAAAGAAAAGAGGAGCACCTGGGTGTCTCAGACAGTTAAGTGTCTCCCTTCAGCTTAGGTCACAATCCCCGGGCCTGGAGACTGAGTCCCTCATCGGTCTCCCTCTCCCTCTATGCGCTCTCTCACTCTCTCTCTCTCAAGTAAATGAATAAAATCTTTAAAAAAGGGAGCCTGGGTAGCTCAGTGGGTTAAAGCCTCTGCCTTCGGCTCAGCTCATGATCTCAGGCTGCTGGGATCGAGTCCAGAATCTGGCTCTCTGCTCATCGGGGAGCCTGCTTTCCCCTCTCTCTCTGTCTGCCTCTCTGCCTACATGTGATCTCTCTCTGTCAAATAAATAAATAAAATCTTTAAATAATAAAATAAAATAAAATCTTTAAAAAAAAGAACACAGTACATAATATAATCAACCCTCTATATTATTGGTAAGGTTTCCAGTCAACAGCGGGCTATTATTAATAGCTAAGTTAAATGCAGATTTTAGACCACATAGAGGGTCAGCACCCCAACCGTTGTGTTATTCAGGGTCCACTATATTTTTTAATTAAGGTGGGTACATTTTTTTTTAAAGATTTTATTTATTTACTTGACACAGAGAGAGAGAGAGATCAGATCACAAGTAGGCAGAGAGGCAGGCAGAGAGAGAGGAGGAAGCAGGCTCCCTGCCGAGCAGGGAGCCTGATGTGGGCCTCGATCCCAGGACCCTGGGATCATGACCTGAGCCGAAGGCAGCGGCTTTAACCCACTGAGCCACCCAGGCGCCCAAGGTGTGTACATTTTTTTAGGCATAATGCCACTGCACACTTAACAGACCACAGTACACTGTAAACATAAATTTTATTATGTACTGGGAAACCAAAAAATTCATTTTGCTCACTTTATTACAATATTCACTTTATTACAGAATGGAATAAACCTACAATATCTCCAAAGTATGCCTGTACAGCACAGACATCATAAATACCAACACTAGAAATCTAAAAACCAACTGCTCTTATGCTATGTGAATAAATACCTATTGCTTGGAATAAAATTTCTAATAAAGCAGCATATATATATTCAAAAACTGCTATATCTCAAATGGTTTAGATGGAATAGCAGATGATGGTGAACTGTGCTAGATAATTCAAAAAGGATGTAGTGATGGCAAAGATACTGAAGTTGAAAAAGCATGTAAAGACATAAAATTTCATGAAATGAGAGCAGGAAAAAGTGATTCTTCTAAATAACATATTATTATATATTTAAAATATATGTGTGTGACTAAAATAACAGCACAAGTTTTAAAAATTCTGATTCCAATTAGTAGTTTAATGATCTTAGACATGTTACTTAAATTCTGCCCTGATCTATAAGATAGAGATATTAACTATATCTCATTTAGTTATCATGAGAATTAAATGAGAACATACTAAAGAGTTAAAGGATAAAAAATGCATGTATGAAGTACCAAGCAAGGTGCCTGTCACACAGTAAGCATTTGATAAATGTGAATTCCCTTTCTTCTCCCTTCCCTGTTCCACCCTTAATCCTAGTTCTGAATGCTGCAAGTATACAACAAATTAAGACTATTTTTTTTTCTTCTTTATGATAGCTTTTCAGCTAACCAACTCCTCCCCAAGGCAAATATACAAAGTCTTTCAGGTCTCCCATGCAACATGGAATCAAGATCTCCCTGGTTACCTTTTTAAAAGTTTATCCTTAATTGCCATCCAAACTGTCAAAGCCCTGCTAAAACACACTAGCAAAAAATGTATACAATATTAAATATATAATCTAAGTAGGACAAAATTGAATAGGACTATTATTTCCCATAATCTGGATATAAAGATCATAGTTTCTGATCTTCTAAGCATACTAAATGTATCTATAACCTTGTAAGCTGGAACATGAAACTTGACACAAGGTAGACTGATATTAGACACCATTCAAATAAACTGAAATGCTAAAGTACTAGGGGAAGGGCAAATTTCCAGGATAAAATCTCTTTTGAGGGGCACCTGGGTGGCTCAGTGGGTTAAAGCCTCTCCCTTCAGCTCAGGTCATGATCTCAGGGTCCTGGGATCAAGGCTCCATGCTCAGCAGGGAGTCTGCTTCCTCCTTTCTCTCTGTCTGCCTCTCTGCCTACTTGTGATCTCTCTGTGTCAAATAAATAAATAAAATCTTAAAAAAAAAGATTTTATTTATTTATTTGACAGAGACAGCAAGAGAGGGAACACAAGCAGGGGGAGTAGGAGAGGGAGAAGCAGGCCTCCTGCTGAACAAGGGAGCCCTACTTAGGGCTTGATCCCAGGACCCTGTGATCATGACCGGAGCTGAAGGCAGATGTTTAATGAATGAGCCACCCAGGCATTCTCCCCACCCCCTTTTTTTAAAGATTTTATTTATTTGTCAGAGAGAGAGTGTGTGCACACAAGCAGGGGCAGCAGCAGGCAGAGGGAGAAGCAGACTCCCTGCTGAGCAAGGAGCTCAAGGCAGGACTTGATCCCAGGACCCTGGGATCATGACCTGAGCAGAAGGGAGAAACTTAACTGACTGAGCCACCCAGGTGTCCCAACTCATCTCTCTGGATAAAGTGAGTTAGAAGGCTATTTCAGAGACTGTGGGAAAGAAAGCAATCAAGAGGAAAGAGGAGGGTAGTTCTGGGGTTAGGGTAGGCTATTCTGTAGTTTACATTACAAAGGTCAAAGGAGGATCTGATAAAAGGGAAAACAAAATTAATAACATTAAGTATTGGACTGTATGGGGGTGCCTGGGTGGCTCAGTTGGTTAAGCAACTGCCTTCAGCTCAGGTCATGACCCCAGAGTCCTGGGATCAAGTCCCGCATCAGGCTCCCAGCTCTTCGGGGAGTCTGCTTCTCCCTCTGACCTTCTCCCCTCTCGTGCTCTCGCACTCTCTCTCAAATAAAATCTTTTTAAAAAATAAAAATAGGGCGCCTGGGTGGCTCAGTGGGTTAAAGCCGCTGCCTTCGGCTCAGGTCATGATCCCAGGGTCCTGGGATCGAGGCCCACATCGGGCTCTCTGCTCAGCAGGGAGCCTGCTTCCTCCTCTCTCCTCTCTCTCTGCCTGCCTCTCTGCCTACTTGTAATCTCTCTCTCTGTGTCAAATGAATAAATAAAATATTTAAAAAATAATAAAAATAAAAAAAATAAAAAATAAATAAATTTAAAAAATAAAAAAGTATTGGACTGTCTGGGTGGCTCAGTCCTTAAGCATCTGCCTTCCACTCAGGTCATGATCCCAGGATCCTGGGATCAAGTCCTAAGTAGGACTCCCTGCTCAGCAGGAGGCCTGCTTCTCCCTCTCCCTCTCCCCCTGCTTGTGTTCTCTCTCACTGTATCTCTCTCTGTCAAATAAATAAATAAATTTTTTAAATAAATAAATAAATATAAATAAATAAAATGACAGCTACAATAAACACATAAAGATATATGTAAGAGAATATTAATTTACACACTGTCATTATCAGTAACAGATAAAACCAGAGACAATCCAAGTGTCCATCAACAGGAATAGGTTAAGTAAATTACAGTACATTCGTATAATTTAATATTATATAGTTATTAAAAGGACGAGGTCAATTCTATACATACTAACATGGAAAGATGTCCAAGTTTCACTGTTAAGTGGTTAACAGCAAGTTGAAAATAGAGTGAATAGTGGGATTTTTTTTTTTTTAGTATAACAATGAACATTACATCCTCTTATCTATAAAACAGAGATAAAGGGGTGCCTGGGCGGCTCAGTGGGTTAAAGCCTCTGCCTTCAGCTCAGGTAATGATCTCAGGGTCCTGGGATTGAGCCCCGCATGGGCTGCCTGCTCAGCAGGGAGCCTGCTTCCTCCTCTCTCTGCCTGCCTCTCTGCCTACTTGTAATCTCTCTCTCTCTCTCTGTCAAATAAATAAATAAAAATCTTTAAAAATAAAAATAAAATAGAGATAAATATTAACTATATCTCACTGAGCTATTATGAGAATTAAATGAGTATATGCTTATAAAACAATTTCGAGCCTGATGATTCACAGACCTATACCCTTGGGGCAGATAATAAAAAGTAATAATAAATTAAAAAAAAGAAGAAGAGGGCGCCTGGGTGGCTCAGTGGGTTAAAGCCTCTACCTTCGGCTCAGGTCATGATCCCAGGGTCCTGGGATCGAGGCCCGCATTGGGCTCTCTGCTCCACAGGGAGCCTGCTTCCTCCTCTCCCTCTCTCTCTGCCTGCCTTTCTGCCTTCTTGTAATCTCTCTCTCTGTGTCAAATAAATAAATAAAATCTTTTAAAAAAAAATTAAAAATAAATAAAAATAAAAAAAAAGAAGAAGAAAACAATTTTGAGGAGGGGTGCCTGGGTTAAGCCTCTGCCTTCGGCTCAGGTCATGATCTCAGGGTCCTGGGACTGAGACCCACATCGGGATCTCTGCTCAGCGGAGGGCCTGCATCCCCCTCTTTCTCTGCCTGCCTCTCTGCCTACTTGTGATCTCTCTCTTTCTGTCAAATAAATAAATAAAAATCTTAAAAACAAAACAAAACAATTTCAAGGAATATATGTAGAACTAAAAACTATCTTTTCATCCCTCCTGCAATAGTAGCTTAGACTATATGATATAAAATTTATAATATATGTGAAATGGGAGGAGGGTAGGGCAAAGAATGTAAAAACTGAATAGTCAGTGATTAAAAATTTTTTTTAAGATTTTATTCAATCATTGGGCACCTGGGTGGCTCAGTGAGTTAAAGCCTCTGATTTCGGCTCAGGTCATGATCTCAGGGTCCTGGGATCGAGGCCCGCATCGGGCTCCCTGCTCAGCGGGGAGCCTGCTTCCCCCTCTCTCTCTCTGCCTGCCTCTGCCTCCTTGTGATCTCTCTCCCTCTGTGAAATAAATAAATAAAATCTTTAAAATAAATTTTATTCAATCATTTATTTGAGAGGGAGAGAGAGTTAAACAGAGAGAGCAAGAGAGATAGAACATGAGTGAGGGGAAGGACAGAGGGGGAAGTAGACCCCCCCTGAGTAGGGAGCCCAAGGCAGGGGCTTCATCCCAGGACCCTGAGATCATGACCTGAGCCAAAGGCAGACATCCAACTGACTGAGCCACCCAGGCACCCCCTTAATCTGGCTTTTAAAGACTATGCTCTACTAAAACTGGCCTAATAATACCCCAGACTTTAACCCACATTTCAAATGTAGCTTTCCCTTCCTGTCTCAGCTGAAGTGATATTCACCTCATTCTAGCTGTTATACTCAATGTCTTCTTGGTCTTCCTATCCCCACTCTTGTACCTGTTTCAATCTATTCTCCAACGGGAGTAAACTTTTGAGAACTCTTCGTGTGTGATACAAAGGCTCTTTCTTATTTGGCCTCAACCCTCATCTCTCTCTACTCCTTTCCACAAGCAAAATCTACTCCAGACATACAGAACTACTTGTAGAGCTCTGCTCACACTTTAATGCCTATACAGGTAATATTCTTCCTTTCTGGTATGTTCTTCCTGACCTCTTCTACGTAGCTCTCTCAGTAATCACCTCACATGGGAAGTGTCCTCTGACCCCGCAATCTCCTTTTGTGTGTGTGTGTGTGCTTTGATAATGCCTTGCACAAATCTCTGCTGTTACAGTAATTACACAGTATTTCAATTGTTTATCTGTCTCTTTCACTGGACTATGAGCTCCGTAAGGGCTTAGATTCAAACTTACCTCCAAATGAACCATGGCATACAAATTTCAATACTACTATATGAATCAAAATTTACAGTAGAGAAAATAAGAAAATAAATAGGCCATTCAGATTCTATACTTTCTATGTAAAAGCATATTCATTTCTTCATTCACTCAGTCAACAAGTATTAATTTAGTACTACTACGGGCCAGGCACTATGCCAAGCCCCAGAGTGTTGGTGATGACAATACAGACATATACACAAAAAGCACAAAAAGAATTCTGAGAGGATACATCCAAAATATTAAAATTGGTCATTAACTTTTAGAATTTAGGGAAGATGTGAATAATTTTTATCTTTTCCTTTAAAATCACCTCTATTTTCATATTTTACATTAATGAAATCCATTAATTTTATAATCTCACACACACACACACACACACACACACACGTGAGATGTCCTCCCAAATTACAAATTCCTACCAGTCAGCAGAAATAAAATACCCATGGTAAATTATGTATAAATTTGTGAATCATAGCTAATGTGAAAGCAAAACAATTTTTGACAACTTTTAATCAGATTCTAATTATGGAATTCTTTTTTTTTTTAAGTTTTTTTATTTATTTATTTGACACAGAGAGATCAGATCACAAGTAGGCAGAGAGGCAGGCAGAGAGAGAGGAGGAAGCAGGCTCCTCGCTGAGCAGGGAGCCCAATGCAGGCCTCGATCCCAGGACCCTGAGATCATGACCTGAGCCGAAGGCAGAGGCTTTAACCCACTGAGCTACCCAGGCGCCCTAATTATGAAATTCTAATATAGAGGGGCCTAGATGACTCAGTTGGTTGAGCAACTGCCTTCGGCTCAGGTCATGATCCTGGAGTCCCGTATTGAGCTCCACATCAGGCTCCCTGCTCAGTGAGGAGTCTGCTTTTCCCTCTCCCTCTGTTCCTCTCCCAACTTGTGTTGTCTCTCTCTCTCAAATAAGTAAATAAAATCTTTAAAAAAAAGTTCAAAAAATAAAATTTAATTTAAAAAAAAGAATTCGGGCGCCTGGGTGGCTCAGTGGGTTAAAGCCTCTGCCTTCGGCTCAGGTCATGATCTCAGGGTCCTGGGATCGAGACCCGCATCGGGCTCTCTGCTCGGCAGGGAGCCTGCTTCCTCCTCTTTCTCTGCCTACTTGTAATCTCTCTCTGTCAAATAAATAAATAAATAAAAATCTTTTTTAAAAAAATAAATAAATAAATAAATAAAATAAAATAAAGAATTCTAGGGGAACACAGGTGACTCAGTCATTAAGCATCTATCTGCCTTCGGCTCAGGTCACGATTGCAGGGTCCTAGAATCCAGCCCCGCATCAGGCTCCCTGCTCAGCAGGATGCCTGCTTCTCCCTCTCCCACTCCCCCTGCTTGTATTCCCTCTCTTGCTGTGTCTCTCTCTGTCAAGTAAATAAGATCTTAAAAAAAAAAAAAGTTTAAAAAAAGAATTCTAATACAAAGAATAAAACTAAAGTATGCAAAAATACTTTAGGATTTCCACAGTGCCTACTTTTGAAAAAGATCCCATGCAAATGGTCCAAGGAAAACATTGACCACAATATCAATACCACCAGTTTTCCACCCTGCAGAAAGAAAATTATGGCATTGTATTTCACTTAACGCAGGGGAGATGACAGCCTCTATACAATTTATGCAGAAGACAAATTACTAAATAACACCATATTTCATCTGTATAATGATTTACAGTTTATAGTTCACAAAGTACTTTGACCTTCAAAATAATTCTGTTTTCTTGTTCCCATTGGATAGACAAAAAGTGGAGGACTAAAATGGAGAAGGCCTTTCTAACTATGACTCAAAATCCAAAAGCCATAAAGAAAAGATTAAGAAATTTGTCTACACTAAAAAGAAAAATTTGGGGCGCTTGGGTGGTTCAGTGGGTTAAAGCCTCTGCCTTCGGCTCATGCAATGATCCCAGGGTCCTGGGATCGAGCCCCACACCGGGCTCTCTGCTCAGCGGGGAGCCTGCTTCCTCCTCTCTCTCTGCCTGCCTCTCTGCCTACTTGTAATCTCTCTCTCTCTGTTAAATAAATAAATAAAATCTTAAAAAAATAAATTAAAAAAAAGAGGGGCACCTGGGTGGTTCAGTGGGTTAAAGCCTCTGCCTTCAGCTCAGGTCATGATCTCAGGGTCCTGGGATTGAGGCCCGAATCGGGCTCCCTGCTCAGTGGGAAGCCTGATTCCTCCTCTCTCTGCCTGCCTCTCTGCCTGCTTGTGATCTCTGTCTCTCTATCAAGTAAATAAAAAAGATACAAAAAAAAAAAACCATACTGCAGGAAAAAATTTATCTATCTATATATATGATATGAACTATATAAGGTATATATGTGTGTATGTACATATGCATAATATATAGAGAGACATAGAAATCAATAGAAAAGAGACCTATGAAAACAGATAAATAAGAATTTAAACAGGTAGTTTACAGAAAATGAAATATGAATAATTCAAATAACATATAAAGATGCTTAACTTTAACATAATTTTTTTTAAGATTCTATTTATTTGAGGGTTCCTGGGTGGCTCAATTGGTTAAGCAACTGCCTTTGGCTCAGGTCATGATCCCAGAGTCCCGGGATCAAGTCCTGCATCGGGCTCCCATCTCCGCGGGGAGTCTGCTTTCCTCTCTGACCTTCTCCTCTCTCATGCTCTCTCTCACTCTCTCTCTCAAATAAATAAATGAAATCTTTAAAAAAAAAAGATTTTATTTATTTGAGTGAGACAATGAGAGAGAGAGAGAGAGTATGAGAGGGGCGAGAGAGAGAGGGAGAAGCAGATTCCCTGCTGAGCAGGGAGCCTGGTGCAGGACTGGATCCTGAGACTCCAGGATCATGACCTGACCCGAAGGCAGTTGCTTAACCAACTGAGCTACCCAGGCACCCCTGACATAATTTTTTAAAACTTAAAACTAATCTGAGGTACCATTTTTCTCTACCAGACTGGCAAAAATTCAATTTGATAACAGTTTGAATTTCTACCACAGTACCTATATGATATGGGCAAGTCTCTTAAATTCTCTCCCTGAATTTATTCACCTGAAAAATAAAGATAATAATAGTACCTAACTCAAAGGAATATTATTAAGATTAAATGCAGTAATATATACAAAGCATTTTGAATAGTACCTGCCACATAGTTACCACCTTTTTCTTTTTTAAAGATTTTATTTATTTATTTGACACAGAGAGAGAGATTACAAGTAGGCAGAGAGGCAGGCAGAGAGACAGGGAGAGGAGGAAGCAGGCTCCCTGCAGAGCAGAGAGCCCGATGCGGGCCTCGATCCCAGGACGCTGAGATCATGACCTGAGCCGAAAGCAGAGGCTTTAACCCACTGAGCCACCCAGGTGCCCTAGTTAGCACCTTTTAAGTATAAGCTACAATATAGCTAATGCTTGTGAGTAAACAGGCCATGTATATTAAAACAACTTCCAAGGAAAGCAATTTGGCAAAACTTCATAGTTATAAACGCATATATCCTTTGACTTAGAAATCCCACTTTCTGGAGTGCCTGAGTGGCTCAGTTGGTTAAGCACATGCCTTCGGCTCAGGTCATTATCCCAGGGTTCTGGGGTCAAGCCCCGCCTCAAGCTCCCTACTCAGCAGGGAATCTGC
The DNA here is from genome assembly GCA_002007465.1 of Ailurus styani. Lineage (NCBI taxonomy): Eukaryota > Metazoa > Chordata > Mammalia > Carnivora > Ailuridae > Ailurus > Ailurus styani. The sequence continues at coordinate 3,009,169 of LNAC01000063.1, read as the reverse complement.
TTCTCCCTCTCCCTCTGCTCATGTTCTCTCTCNAGAATCTTAAAAAAAAAAAAAAAAAAAAAAAAAGAGGAGTGCCTAGTTGGCTCAGTCAGTTAAGTGTCTGCCTTTGGCTCGGGTCATGATCTCGGGCCCTCGAATCGAGCCCCGAGTAGGGCTCCTTATTCCATGGGGGAGCCTGTTTCTCCCTCTCCCTCTGCCACTCTCCCTGCTTGTGGTCTCCCTCTTTCTCTCTCTCTGTCAAATAAATAAATAAAATCTTTTTTTAGAAAAGCAATTTTAAAAAATTTTTTTAATTATTGCAAGTAGCTTCTAACTGAAATAACCACCCACTCTGAGTACTCAGCAAAAACAATACTAATGAAACACACTGAAGTCATCTCCATATGATGACTTGGAAAATAGTATAATACCCATTGTTGGTCCAAAACATTCAGCATCACCCACACTATACACTGTAATAACTGGGCTTCATTTACTGGAAGAAGATGAAATTCTCATAAAGGCCCTTATTATAGATTTCAAATTCCAACACAATGTTCATTTTGCTGAACAACGAAGTATACAACACTAAGAATATATCTATAAGCACTTCTACATAGGGAAAAAAATTAAGTCAGCTTTCTACTCTAAGTAAGCCAAGGAATGAGTACATGTAAATAAGTAATTTTCCTTTTACAATTAACATAGCACAGGGATGCCTGGGTGGCTCAGCTGGTTAAGCCTCTCCCTTCGACTCAGGTCATGATCCCAGGGTCCTGGGATCAAGTTCCACATCGGGCTCCTCACTCAGCAGGGAGCCTGCTTCTCCCTCTGCCTGCCCACCCACCCCACTTGTGTGTGTGCTCTCTCTCTCTGACAAATAAATAAAATCATTAATAAAAAAAATTAACATAGGGCTCCCGGGTGGCTCAGTGGGTTAAAGCCTCTGCTTTTGGCTCAGGTCATGATCTCAGCGTCCTGGGATCAAGGCCCGCATCGGGCTCTCTGCTCAGTAGGGAGCCTGCTTCCTCCTCTCCCTGTCTCTCTGCCTGCCTCTCTGCCTACTTGTAATTTCTCTCTCTCTGTGTCAAATAAATAAATAAAATCTTTAAAAAAAAAATTAACATAAGCACAAAATGATATTGGGGATTCTGGTGTCGAGAGTCCCTAGGTTAGTGTCTCAACATATATATACTTTAAACAGAATTAAATAGGCCTGCCATATACCAAATCTCAAAAGATTTTTGTTTGAGGCCATCCCAAATATATATCTGTATGAGAGAATAAGATATCATAGATCTAGGGCACAGGAACTTGACATTAATTCACACAAACATCTATCACCTAGTACTACTTCATGTTTTTTATATCTATTTATTTATTTGTCAGAGAGCAAGAGCATGAGAGAGCACAAGCAGGGGGGAGCAGCAGGCTCCCTGCTGAGCAAGGAGCCTGAAGTGAGACTTGATCCCAGGACTCTGAGATCATGACCTAAGCCAGAGGCACGAGCCTAACCGACTGAGCCACCCAGGTGTCCCCCAGTACTACTTTCTAACAAGTAACAAGGAACCTGCAATTCAATCCTGGGTCCCTCAGTGAGCATCCCCACCTACAGAACCCAATATCTCCTCTTTTCCATTTCCTGCTATCATACTAGACAGTTATGACATCCATATCAATGACATGTTCAACATACTTCACAGCCCCACAACTTTCCACTAATTTAATAGTCTGTATTTCCATTTCCCTTCAACAGCACTATAACAGTTATATCCTGGAGTTTGGGGGGGGGTTGTTTGTTTGTTTGTTTAAGATTTTATTTATTTGGGGCGCCTGGGTGGCTCAGTGGGTTAAGCCTCTGCCTTCGGCTCAGGTCATGATCCCAGGGTCCTGGGATCGAGCCCCGCATCGGGCTCTCTGCTCGGCAGAGAGCCTGCTTCCCCCTCTCTCTCTGCCTGCCTCTCTGCCTACTTGTGATCTCTCTGTCAAACAAAGAAATAAAAATCTTAAAAAAAAAAAGATTTTATTTATTTATCTGACAGAGAGACAGCACAAGCAGGGGGAGATGCAGAGGGAGAAGGAGAGCAGGTTCTCTGCTGAGCAGGGAGCCAGATGCCGGGCTCAGTCCCAGGACCCTGGGATCATGACCTGTGCCAAAGGCAAACACTTAACTGACTAAGCCACCCAGGCACCCCTATACCATTTTTTTAAATCTTGAAATAATGAACTCTCAGCTGTCCCATTCTGTATTTCTTTATTATTATATATATTTTTAGTAATCTCTACACCGATTGTGGGGTTCGAAATTACAACCCCAAGAGCCGCACACTCCTCCTCTGAGCCAGCAAGGCACCCCCCCCATTCTGTATTTCTTAAAGAACCTGGTCTTCAACCACATTTCTGATTGTCTCCTTATTCTCCAAATACACTGACCCCTCTGAAGGTTTTACTTCTTAAAACCCCAGCATGGACTCTCCGACTCCATCTAACTCCCACAATATCACTAGCACAGTAAAGTTACTCTCCATCTTATCTTCCCTTCTTATATATTCCAATACTGGATCAACCCAACCTTATCTTTAATGCACTCCTACTCTTAAGCTGCTGGGGATAATGTAAAAGCCATGCTACTGGGACCCATTACAAATATATCTAACTTTTACTGGGCCCTCAATGTGGTCAGCAATCTTTTTTTATCCTTAATCTTTATTTTCATTTTCTATTGAAGATTTCCATAGCCCTAACACTCACTATAGCTCCTCAGTCTCCAGAAATAATTGACTTCTCTACAGATAACTAATCACATCAAGAAAATAAGATCATCTGTCAAGGGGCACCCGGGTGGCTCAGTGGGTTAAAGCCTCGGCCTTCGGCTCAGGTCATGATCTCAGGGTCCTGGGATTGAGCCCCGCATCGGGCTCCATGCTAAACAGAGAGCCTGCTTCCTCCTCTCTCTCTGCCTGCCTCTCTGCCTACTTGTGATCTCTCTATGTCAAATAAATAAAATCTTAAAAAAAAAAAAAAGATCATCTGTCAAATTCCCGCACCTTCTTTTCCTTCTACCACACCATTATCCATCTTAACTTCTAACCTTCTAGAATCAAAGAATGAAATGCCCTGGGCCCCTGCTCATGCTCTCTCTTGCTGTATCTCTCTCTCTCAAATAAATAAATAAAATCTTTAAAAAAAAATAAAAGAATGAAATGCCCAAGATATTTCCTAGGTAAATTTTCCCAACAACCTACAAAACTGTTTCACCCATATTTAAAAAAAAAAAAAAAAAAAGTGCCATAGTGGAAAGTTCCTATTCTTGCCTACAGTCTTCCCAGTTGTAAAAGAGGAATACTGATACCTACACCACAAGGCTGTTGTGATCTGTAAAGCATCTTTACAGTACCTGACATAGAATATATTCTCAATAAAGATATTACCATCAGCTCTCTTTCACAACCACACTTGCTAAAAGAGTAATTTTACTCACTGCCTCCTATTTGTTCCTCAATTCATCATGATCTATTGCTCTCGTTTCCACCGTTGCACAATTCAAAGTGTCTTTTAGAGGAAACAAGTGATCTCCTAATTGCTAAATTCAGTGGTTTCTTTCTAATCGTCATTCTACTTGAGCTTTGCAGCACCTGACAGTGACGGTCATCTCCTCCCATCTTGAAACCCTTCTTCCTTTGGTCTCTATTACAATACTATTTTGTTCTTATTCTTGTCCCATTCCTTCAACTTCTCTTTCTCAGTGTCTATTACCCTTCTAACAATGATGTTCCTTCTGGTCCATAGCCTTTTTTTCTCTTTTTTCAGTATAACCATCTCATACTAAGTCTTCAAATATCCCTGTTATTATATTCTCTGTTGACCCTCAAATTTATGTATTCATTTTTTTAAGATTTTATTTATTTACTTGAGAGAATGAGAGACCTTGAGAAGGGAGAGGGTGACAGCGAGAAGCAGGATCCCCACTGAGCAAAGAGCCCCACATGGGGCTCGATCCTGGGACTCCAGGATCATGACCTGAGCTGAAGGGAGACACTCAACCAACTGAGCCACCAGGCGCCCTCAAATTTATGTATTCAGTTCCAACCTCTCTCCCAATTTTCAGCCCCAAATTTCCAGCAAACCACAGTGATATCTGAAAAATACCTCAAATTAAGCATGTCCAAAACAAAATGCATGGCTTCCCCTCAAAACTGCTTCTTCATGTTCCCTATTACAATTAACACTACCAATGCATCCCAGCAAGGAAGTCAGAAACCGCCCACTAACCCTCTCAACTCTAGAAACCTCGTGGAATTTAAACCTCCTGGAAGTGCATGCCGTTCTCTTCTTTTTCCTACCACTATTCCAGTTCGTCCCCTCTGGCCTGGCCTGGCACACTGGTTTCCTGCCTACCTAGGCTTTTTGCCTCCACACTGTCTTCACTTTCAATTCTTCCTTCACATGCTCACCAGAGATAATCACACCAAACTCTTGCTTACAAAACCCTCAGTGGCTCCCCATCCCTACAGAATAAAGTCCAAATTCTTCAGCAAGGTTTTTTCAGAGTTGTAAACGGAAAGGTCTTTAAATCAAACAAACATGAGTTTCATTTCTAGCTAAATCTAAATACTAGGTTAGTCCAGAATCTTCCGAGTGAAGGGTAAAAGGCAGAAGAGGGAAGAGGAAGGATGGGGAGAATAAGGATGACAGAAAAGAGAGGGAGGCGGTAGTGTCTTGGGGCGGGGGGCAGAGTACTTTCTAATGTAGAAAGGGAAAGTTTCCAGGGAAGAGTATGTTTGAGGGAAGCGAAGTGAGGGAGTCCAGATCTGAGGGACGAGGAAGGCTCTCGGGGCGGAGTTGGAGCTCTCTGAAACAAGAGTTCTCCGAGAAAACGAGGGCTTCCTGAGTCTGTGAAGTGAGAAAAGTCCCTGAGAGAACTCAACGACCAGGTCCCCGATACGACGGAACTTCTAAAGGGTTCCCGGCCTCTGAGGCGAGGAAGCAGAGCTGGGGTGGGGGCTGTCCCGGGACCCTGAGGAAAGTGAGAAGGGAAGGAAAACGGATCAAGGAGTATCCCCCAGCCGCTCAGAGGACCCTGGGAAGCGAAGGGGTCCCGTCGGTGCTGAGAGACCCTAGCGCCAACGCTCCGGAGCCGCGGCGGTGGAGGAGACGCGCGCGCGGGCCGGGACGCCCCGGGTTTGTGCCCTGTGCGCTCTCCTGGCGTTACCTGAGGCGGGACTGAGCAGCCAGAGGGGTGCCTGCGCGGGCGGGAGGCGGAGGCAGCAGCAAAGTGGGAGCATAGTAGCCCTCACAGCTCGGAGGCGGCAGAGGCTCCTAGCCCGCGGAGGTGGTGGGGGTCCCTTGCGCAGAAGCCGGCGACTCGGCGGAACTAGCGGCAGCGAAGGACGAGGAGGCTACTGCCATGGCCCCGCAGTCGGGACCGTTCCCCTCGTCTGTTTCGCGGGGCCAGGAGAATGATCCCAATGGCAAGCCAGAAAAGGGAGCCGAATCTCAGAAGAACTCTGCAGCCGCGAGCGACTGAAACGCCTGCCCCGCCAGGCAGGGGAGCCGGGGCGGGGCTAAAGGTGAGCACGCCCCTCTCCTCAAGCCTCCGAGCAGCCAATCAATCGTCAATCTTTGATAAACGAGTTAGTGGAATTACCCAATTAGCGTTAGGAGTGCCACGTGGTATGAGGGTGGCCTCAATAGGCGTCCGGGAAAGCCAATCAACAGCCCTAGGCGCCAACTCTGGGAGACGAAGAGAACCAATAGGAAGGAAGAGGAGGTTAAAAACAGAAGAGGCTGTGTGTTAGGAAGGCGGAACCAAGGAGGAGGGAATACACCTGGGGGAAACCCAAGTCCCGAAGCCTCCGGCGGGGGAAAGAGAACAGTAAACCCGAGAGGGAACAATTATTGGTAATTAAAACCAACAGAAAATGGATTCGACTGACTCGGCTTTTCGGTTGGTGAAGGGTATAGCTAAGCAAGGACTACCTAAAAAAAGAAAGGCTATCTGAACGCAGAGCCCTGCAGAACCTCAGTATAGTGAAAAAACTGATGCATAAACTATTATTAGCTACCTGAGATAGTGAGAGCAATGGGTAGGGTTAAAATACTGAGGCAACTATTCATCTAGACTGAGATTCGACTTGGTGAAGGCTTCTCGGAGGAGATAACAGTTGAGCTGGCTTGAAAGCACGAGATTTTGAAAGAGCCGCATAGGAAATAAGAATTCAACTGTTAAACACGCACATATTTCCTTCCTCATGCTTTCCATATACCCGAACTTCAGGTCCTCATAATCTCACGCCCGAGCAGATTGGAACAGGGCTAGAGCTTCCAGGGCTAGAGCAGGCAAAGAAACACTGGAGCATGGGCCTTCCTGCACCAGTACTCACTTGGATTAGAGATGTCCTTTCAGACATCTTTAGATTTGCCTCCTACTGGAAGGGTCTTGACAGATGAGTAGGATTAGAATAGGAGCATAGGTGGTGTGCATTCCTGTGGCAATAAAGTTTAAGAAACATGTGTATGAATTCATTCATATGTGGAATCTAAAAAAACAAATGAATAAACAAAAAGCTTAACTGGACCTGTAAATACAGAGAACAAACCAGGGTGCCTGGGTGGCTCAGTCTTTGGGCATCTGTCTGCCTTTGTCTTAGGTCATGATGCCAGGGTCCTGAGATCGAACCCTGCATCGGGCTCCCTGCTCAGCGGGAAGCCTGCTTCTCCCTCTCCCACTCCCCCTGCCTGCATTCCCTCTCTGTCTCTGTGTCAAATAAATAAATAAAATCTTTTTTAAAAAATACTAAGAACAGGGCGCCTGGGTGGCTCAGTGGGTTAAAGCCGCTGCCTTCGGCTCAGGTCATGATCCCAGGGTCCTGGGATCGAGGCCCACATCGGGCTCTCTGCTCAGCGGGGAGCCTGCTTCCTCCTCTCTCCTCTCTCTCTGCCTGCCTCTCTGCCTACTTGTAATCTCTCTCTTTGTGTCAAATGAATAAATAAAATCTTAAAAAAAAAAATACTAAGAACAAACTGATGGTTGCTGGAAAGGACAGGGACAAAATGGGTGAAGGGGAGTGGGAGATACAGGCTTTCAGTTATGGAATGAATAAGTCATGAGAATAAAAGGCGCAGCATAAGGAATACATTCAATGATACTATATTAGTGTTGTGTGGTGACAGCTGGTAGCTACACTTTTTTTTTTTAAGATTTTATTTATTTATTTATTGACACAGAGAGAGATTACAAGTAGACAGAGAGGCAGGCAAAGAGAGGAGGAAGCAGGCTGCCTGCTGAGCAGGGAGCCCAGTGCGGGGCTCAATCCCAGGACCCTGAGATCATGACCTGAGCCAAAGGCCGAGGCTTTAACCCACTGAGACACCCAGGTGCCCCAGTAGCTACACTTGTAGTGAGCATACCATAATGTATAAACTTTCCAATCACTATGTTGTACCCCTGAAACTAATGTAACATTATGTGTCAACTACACTTAAATAAATTTTAAAAGAAAGATATGTGATAGGAGATAAGAATGGAGGTTAAATGTGAATTGAGCTTAAATGCCTAATCTGTCCTTTCTTTCTTTTTTATGCTGTGAGAGCTGTCAATGGTTCTTCATCAGAGTAGCCTTAACAGGATACTGTTTTAGTCAGATTAATTGGTAGCTCACAGTATCTCCAAAAGGAGAAAAGAAATCACCCCAGCCCAGTACCATTGACCAAAAGCCTTTTCCGTATTATTCTTCTGGCAATACAGGGTGTGCTGCCACCTGGTGACAGTTCAAATACCATTGTTCCACATTGCTATTGAATTTTTCTGTTGTTTCAGCCCAGGCACCCTTGCAAACCTGTCTCCCACAAAGCCAGATGCAAAGTAGTTGATAAATAAGTACAGCACTTATACCAAGCAGAATTGAATACCAGACGTTATCAAATGTCCAGTGAAAGACGTAAAAGATTGGGATTACTTGTACCTTGAGAAGGAAAATGAGTCTTGATGGCAAGTATTTAGTTTTTTTAACAAGTTGGGTTTTTTTAAAGATTTTATTTATTTATTGACAGAGAGAGAGAGATTACAAGTAGACAGAGGCAGGCAGAGAGAGAGGAGGAAGCATGCTCCCTGCTGAACAGAGAGCCCAATTCGGGCCTCAATCCCAGGACCCTGATATCATGACCTGAGCCGAAGGCAGAGGCTTTAACACACTGAGCCACCCAGGCGCCCTAACAAGTTCTGTTTGACCCAAGTCTGATCTCCACCGTTCCACACTCAGCAGTCTCTTTTTTCTTTTAAGATTTATATATTTATTTGAAAGAGAGAGAGAGAGAATTGTGGGGGGAGGGAGAGGGAGAGAATGTCAAGCAAACTCCCCCCTTAATCCCATGACCTTGAGATCATGACCTGAGCCGAAATCAAGAGTTGGACACCTGACCACCTGAACGACCTAGCTGCCCCCTCAGCAATCTCTATTTTTTTTTTAAGATTTTATTTATTCATTTGACACAGAGAGAGAGATTACAAGTAGGAAGAGAGGCAGGCAGAGAGAGAGGAGAGAGGAGGAAGCAGGCTCCCTGCTGAGCAGAGAGCCCGATGTGGGCCTCGATCCCAGGACCCTGGGATCATGACCTGAGCAGAAGACAGCGGCTTTAACCTGCTGAGCCACCCAGGCACCCTCAGCAATCTCTTTAATACTGAGAATAAAGAACCAAGGAATCCCTTAAAGCTAGTCAGGTATCAAAGTTCCACTCTTCATGACCTGTCTGCTAGTTAGGCCAAGGCCTTGAATATACCCCATAAAAGGAAGTAGTTCCTACCAACTCATTTCAGCCTTTTATTATGCTTTTATTTCAGACAATTGTCTCCTCTTCCCAGCTACATGGAGCTAAAAGCTGGGACCCTTATGAGCCCACTGCACATTTTAGCTGAGGGCAAATACATACCAGGGCTGGTATGTATTATGCTTAATAAATATCCACTTGGTGGATAAATGGCATTATCCTTTGTCTATATTTAGCAGTGGAAGAGACCTCATGAGATCATAGTGGGATGCTGCTGCTTCTAAGGAAATCTTAGACTGCATTGTCTAGAATACAAAATCCAGGTAAGGTGAAAGTAAACCTGCCTTTAGTCTACATAAAATGATATACTTCCCAGAGAGCAACCAAGTGATGGAAGGATTAGAACCAATAGCCACAAGGCCTAGTTTTTTAATATAATAGGAAATATCAGAGTGTATCACTCCTAGTGATTCAATGAGTATTAAATCATGAAATTCAGGGGCACCTGGGTGGCTCAGTCAGTTAAGCGTTTGCCTTCTGCTCAGGTCATAATCCTGGGGTCCTGGGATCAAGTCCGGAGTCGGACTCCCTGCTGAGCAGGGGATCTGCTTCTCCCTCTCCCTCTGTGCTCACGTGCACTCTCTCTCTCTTTCTCTCTCTCTCCCTCAAATAAATAAAATCTTTTTTTTTTTTTAAAGATTTTATTTATTTATTTCACAGAGGGAGAGAGATCACAAGGAGGCAGAGAGGCAGGCAGAGAGAGAGAGGGGGGAAGCAGGCTCCCCACTGAGCAGGGAGCCCGATGCGGGCCTCGATCCCAGGACCCTGAGATCATGACCTGAGCCGAAAGCAGAGGCTTTAACCCACTGAGCCACCCAGGCGCCCAGAATCTTTTAAAAAAATAAATAAATCATGAAATTTTTTTCACTTGGTGAATATACATGTATATATTTACTAAATTATATACATGTATATATTTACTACAATGTAAACTGTATTTCTTACTGGAGGTCAGTCAAAAAATTCTAAAAGCCACTGGATTAAAGGCAGAAACTGGAAGAAAAGAGAAAAGAGAAACTGCTACAGAAATGTAAGCTGGGTTGGGCTGCTGAAGATGAGGAGGTGTAGTGGGACTGGAGTAAGCCTTAAGAGGCAGAAGCTGGAGATGAGGAGAGGAAGTCTCCTACTACTCAGGTCCAGGGCCTACCTGAATGACTTGCTCTCCTCTGCATCCACCCAACAATACTGCCCCAGAGCACTGTCCTACCTCATTCTACCCACCAGAATGGGAGCTTCCATTTCCTTCCAAGTTCCACTGAGCACAGGGCTTGAACTTGGAAGGTATAGCTATAAAATCCAAATGAACTTGGATTTCAGAGAGAGATGGCAGGAAGCAGTCAAGTAACAGGAGGAAGAAAAGGTACAATATCCCATGTAGGTGCTGATTCACAGAAGATATCAGGGAGGGTTAAAACATTTTATTGCAGTTGGTGGACAAGGATGGGCAGGCAGTGACAAGCCTCAGTAAGGAGGGCAGGTACCAGCTAGAGAAGAGAGGAGGGGTGGGGGAGCCAGAAACAGGGCCTCGGAGGGGAAGGTGAGCAAAACTACTCTTACAAGTCCTTACAGGTCACTCAGGAACATTGTGAGGCCCTTAAAGAAGAGGTTCTCCTGCTCAAGGCTCTGGGTCTAGAGCTGTAAGCTGCTGGGCGCCAGTTCAGAAACTGTGCTCCCCTGGAGATCTAAGTGAGAAAAGGAGAAAACAAACCATCATTGAGCACTATGATACACACAGAATTAAGCCCTGGGCCTGTCTGATGGGGAGGAACATACAAGGCCTAACCTGGGATAAGTAATAACAAAGCATGATAGATTCACAAAAAAAGAGGCAGAGACTCCATTCTACCCAGTGCCAAATGATTAGACAGCAGACACCCATAAACCATTCAGATTCAGGCTCACCCACACCTAGGATCCCTGCCCTTACCCCCACCTAGCTTCCTTAAAAGTTCCCATCCGCGGTTACTGTCCGGAAGTCTGACTTCAGAGCTAGATGAAGAAAGAGAAGTGGCGAAGGTGTCAGCCACAGGCAGGTTAGATTGGAAGATGTGAACGGAGGTCCTGGAAAGGGAAACAGAGTAAGAGGCAGAGATGGTGACTGTAGGACAAGGGGACCCTCCCAGCACAGAACTGTCCTCCATGCTGAGGCCAGAACTCTAGTCTCCTCCCTCTTCATCCTCTAAACATATAAAGATACTGCAGTGACCCTGTATCAAGTAAAGAATGCCCAGTACTATCTTTATGGGCTATAGCCCAGACACGCACACCACCCCTACCAACCCATGTCAAATCTAGGATAATTGAGGAGCGCTTGAATGGCTCAGTCTGTTGAGCGTCTGACTCTTGATTTCAGCTTGGGTCATGATCTTGGGGTTGTGGGATTGAGCTCCACACTGGGCTCGGCACTCAGTGCAGAGTCTGCTTAAGATTTTCTGTCTCTCAGGTGCCTAGGTGGCTTAGTGGGTTAAGCCTCTGCCTTCAGCTCAGGTCATTATCTCAGGGTCCTGGGATCGAGTCCCGTATCGGGCAGGGAGCCTGCTTCCCCCCTTCTCTCTGCCTGCCTCTCTGCCTACTTGTGATCTCTCTCTGTCAAATAAATAAATAAAATCTTAAAAAAAAAAAAAAGATTCTCTCTCTCTCTCTCTCCCTTTGCGTCTCCCCCTGCTCACACACACACTCTCTCTCTCTCTCTCTCTCTCTCTCTCTCTCATCATCTCTCAAATAAATAAATAAAATCTTTTTAAAAATCTACAATAGGTGGGGTGCCTGGGTGGCTCAGTCGGTTAAGTGTCTGCCTTCGGCTCAGGTCGTGGTCCCCGGGTCTTGGGATCGAGCCCCACATTGGGCTCCCTCCTCAGCAGGGAGCCTGCTTCTCCCTCTCCCTCTGCCTGCTGCTCCCTCTGCTTGTGCCCTCTCTCTATGTCAAATAAATAAATAAAATATATTTTTTAAAAATCTACAATACCTTAACGTTGGTCCCCAATGCCTAGCCTCTGAGACAAATTCCTTCCACTGCCACAAGCACCCACATCCCCTGACCTGTGGAGGTTGTCCTCACGCCGGGCATCCTATGCCTCTGTCCTGGCAGCCTCCAGGGTGTGACCCTTGCTCTCCTGGCCACTTTGCAGCTGCTCCAACATCTGCCAGACCACAGACCCAGATAGGCCCAAACCTCTCCCTCTCCAGGAGGAATTCCCCTCCCCACCATTGGCATATTCAGCACACATGGAAATCTCATGTGGGCAATGATAGTTTCTCAACCTGGAGAAGAGGGCTTGAGAAGAAGAGTTTTGGAAGGGTTAGAGTTAGCACAGGGAATAGAGAAACAGACAGGGGTGGAAAAGACTACCCCGGCCTGCCTGCAGATCATAATAGAGAAGAAAGGAAGGGGCCTCCACAGGAAAATATGAAGAGATAGGTCTGATCCTAGTCTTACCTTCCAGCTGTGGGCCTGAGCTTGCTGCCCCTCAGCCATCTGTTTCAGCAGCAGCTCCTGGTGCTGGCCTTCAGATGAGAGAAAAATATAAGGGAGCTATTCTCCAACTTCTTTCCCTTCCCCTCCCTGCCTTGTGCCCAGCCTGGTGTTGAAAACTGAGACAGAGCATTCTGATGTAGCTATTGGGAAGCTGACTGGGGAGACTAGCCTCACACCATGGAGGCAAGACAAAACACTTGGCCAGACTTCTGAGCAGCTCAAGCAATCAGAGCTATGGCCACTTACTGGGATAGCAAAAAGACTCTCCAGAAAAGAGAACAGGTGAATTCATACCCACCCCCCACCTTTTACTCACTCAGCTGGTCCCGCAGCAGCTTTAGCTCCTCCCGAAGAATCTCTGACTCCTCCCACAGGAGTTGCCGCCTGCACAGATGACAGCAGGGTCATCCTAAAGCCAATCAATAAGCTCAGAGGACACTACCAGGAGTTAGAGGCCTGAAGAAGGAGAGAACTTGCCCATCACATACTCATTCTGCAGCTCTTGGCGAAGGCCACTAGAAACACTGCACTTTCGTGGTCCTCTTTGTATTTGGGCTTGGGCGTGTTCCTGCACCTGGCTTCGAAGGCCCTGCAGTTCCCTTCTCAGCCCCTCCAGGCGTTGCTCCAGGAGGAGGGCCCTCCGCTCTGGGCCCCCCTGCAGCAACTTTACTGAAGCTGTAGTGGGACAAGTTGAGTGTCAGCCCTTCTGAGAGCTTTGCCCATGAGACTAGACACTCCACTTGCAAATCAAGACATAAGTAAGTGCACAGGAGGTGTATAACAAAATCGTGTGCATACATAACAAACTATGCGTATGAAAAAAAGAAGTGGCTAGATACCTTCCAGGGCACAGATCTGGTACTTCTGCTGCTCTTGCTCTTCCAGCAGCCCCTGTACAGCCTGCCTTAGTGCCTCAGTCACCTACCCAGGCAAGAAAAACCACATGAGCTACTGTGTAAAGGGTATCCCCAACCCCTGATATTCTCATCTCATACAAACACCACACATACAAACCTAGGAGTCCATGCTTTACCTGAGCCTGGGATTGAACCTGGGATCGCAGAATACTAACTTCATCCCGGAGAGAAGATGCTCTATGGGCCTCAGCCCAACTCAGCCTCTCTGGAACAAAGGGAGTCTCTAGAGCCCAAGGCTGTCGAGCTTGGACTCCAGACTGTGGAGGCAAGTGATGAGGGGAAATCCAGGTCCCAGCTAAGTCTCCTGTTGAGGGAGTAAATAAGGGAAAATTGTGAGGCATATCTTTGGGGGGGGGGGACAGATGTTTGTTCAGGAAAGAAAACAGTTGGAATTTGGAAGGAATAGTGGATGGTACAGGCACTGGAAAAAGGCAGATCCTAGAAAGAGAAAAGGCTGGAGGGTAGAAAAGGGACAACACTTACCTGCTGTGGAGACTCCATGAGGATACAGCCGCTGCTACAAAAGAAACAAGCACACAGGCCAATAAGCTCTAAGTGTCCCCAAACCCAGAACTCCAAATGGGGGCCCTTAGGCGCCCCCTCACCTTAATCCTGGCCACATTTCCATCAGTAGCATTGAGAAGTGCGTCGAGGTGCTCAGACCAGCTCAGGCTCCTACTCATAACCTTCGGTGAGGCTGCGTCCTGGCGTCTTGTGCCCTTGCTCTCCCAGCCCGGAATACCCGAAGCACAGCCCAGTAAAGCCACAGGTCAGATAGAGAGTGGGGATTGGGGATGTAATACTAAAGGTAGGGATGCAGTGTCAGGCCAAAACTGGGTCTAGTCAGAGGAACAGCGCTTGGGGAATGTAAGGGGAAAGCGAGATACTCTGATTCGCAGATATCAGGTGGGAGTTGAGAGTGCCGAATCTTGGTCGAGACCTCTCCAGATCCAAGACACAGGTGTCATCACGCCTAACCTGTGCAAGCGACTACAGCCGCCACCCGGTTCAAACCCTCCTTTATAGACCGGGGAAATACGACTTCGGACTTGCAGCCGCACCGCCACTTGGGAAACTGAGTTCGTCTCTCCCGGAGACAACCGGCGATGGAGGCTGCGGAACTACGTTTCCCTGGAAGCGACACGAACACTCAAACCCCCACCGTGAAGCTTGCCGGGAAACTGAGGCTTTTGGATTCTGTGGCTGTCGTCCTCAAGGACCAAGTGAACTACATATCCCAAGATGCATTGCACCGAGTCAACCAACGCTATCCCGCTGCTGGTCCTAGTCATTCCTGGGAAATGGAGTCCAAGCTACCTTGAAACTTAACGGACCAGGTTATCCTTGGACTCCATTCCCCAGCAAGCTCTGCGCGTAGCGTGCGCTATGGAGCCGCAGGTCGCAGAACTGCAGCAGAAGATCGAGGACACGTTGTGTCCTTTTGGCTTCGAGGTTTACCCGTTTCAGGTTGGTTCATCCCTCCTGCGGTGCTGGGCAAGGTGTATGATTGGCCTGGGTGCTACCGGCGTGAAGCCCGAGAGTCTTCTGGTCCTTCCCGAGCTCCTCTGGCCCCATGTCCCTCCGACCTACCGGGACAGGGTGTCAGCCGGGACTTGGTTAAAAAAAGTAGAGAAACGGTCGCACGTTTGTCCTTTTACGCCCATATAATGCCATATTGATAAGTGGGAGAAACATAATCCAGTAATTTTGTGGCTCTGTCACCTGCACATTTCAGAGGAAAAAGTGACCTCTAGAGCCAGTCACTTTAAAAGCTTCCTGAAGGGAATTAGGATAGGACAAGGTCTGGAAGTTTTGCGTAGCTAACATTTAGGCCATCTGAGGAGGAAAGGGCATTACTGTTGTTAAACAAGCAAACAATTGGCTGGTTTATTCCATCTACAAAGAAGAATAATTCCATCTACAGAAGAATAATGCATGATATTGCCAGTCACCAGCGCTGGGCTGGATACAGAAACTGTGCACTTGGCTGACGCAGAAGTCTGGCACCGCCACCTACCCTTGTTTACATAGATCCATCTTCCCCTTACTCAGTGCCCCCTGTTAATCTGTGTGCTTGTACAAAGCTAAATCAACTCAGCTTGAGCCCTTTGCCTGATATTTAAGAGCAACCCACTCCTGCCCCTTCCACTGAGTAGCCCACAGCAGTGCTGGAAAAGAATATAAAGGAAGAAATAGGTTGGGTCTAGCTTAAGAAGGACTAACGAGGGCGCCTGGGTGGCTCAGTGGGTTAAAGCCTCTGCCTTCGGCTCAGGTCATGATCTCAGGGTCCTGGGATCGAGGCCCGCCTCCGGCTCTCTGCTCAGCAGGGAGGGAGCCTGCTTCTTCCTCTCTCTCTGCCTGCCTCTCTGCCTACTTGTAATCTCTCTCTCTGTCAAATAAATAAATAAAATCTTTAAAAAAAAAAAAAAGAAGGACTAACGAGAAAAAATGGAGTTGAGCTACATGTGAAAAGAAGGAAAGAGGATTATGTACATCCCAAATATCAGGAACAGCTTGAGTAAAGGTGTGGAGGTAATGGTGAATGGCAAGAATGGAGGTTGTGGTGGATGGCAGGTATGGAGAAAGTGAGAATGACTGTCTGGTGGGTGAGGTAGACCTG
Source organism: Ailurus styani (assembly GCA_002007465.1). Classification (NCBI taxonomy): domain Eukaryota; kingdom Metazoa; phylum Chordata; class Mammalia; order Carnivora; family Ailuridae; genus Ailurus; species Ailurus styani. The sequence goes on along the minus strand of LNAC01000063.1, from coordinate 2,993,352 downwards.
GGTGGGTAATGGGAGTTACTGTACTGAACAGAGCCAGTCATGCTTGGCTCCTACTTCTCACCCCTCCCCTCCCCCACATCCAGTCACACACCAAGACCTTTAGGAATCTATCATCTGAATCTCCCAAATCCATTCCCTTCCTTCCAACCCCTCTATGCTCTGGAATGCAGGCCAGTATTCCTCACTTGGATTACTGCAGTAACCTGCTTACTGTTATTCTGCATGCAATCCATCCTCCGCACTGCAGCCTGATCTTTCTAAAACTGATCATGTCAGTTTACTCCTTAAATCTTCAATGGCTAGCCCCTCATCACCACATTAGACCCATATTCCTTAAATTGGTATTCTAGGCCAGTCATAATCTCATGCCTACTGATCTCTCCACCCCTCTCCTGCTCCCCTTCACTTCTATCAAACTGGATAATTTGCTGTTTTCCAAATATGCCCTTTTTGCATGTCTTTGCTAGTGCTGTGACCTCAATTTATAAATAAATACATAATGGGTTCTCCATCTCCGCATCAGTCTGTCAGATTCCTTCTTACCCTTCAAAACAGCCTCCAAGAATCCTTTTCTGATTTCACAGGACCCTCATCTGGTCCTGTCATTGCACTAATCATAGTGTAATTTCTTTTAGTTTTTAGTTGTTCATGAATGCTCTGCCTCTCTATTCCAAATTCCCTGTCATATTCCTCAATGGAGAAGTCCTCCCATAAATATACATCATGCAGCATCAGTACAAAATCCACTGACTGAATGAATGAGATGGAGACCGAAGCAAGGTGTCTTGAATGCCAGGCCTTGAATGCTAGGATGAGATAGGGGCCTAGCAAAGACCTAAATTGGCCCTCCTGTGTGGCCTGAATATTCTCTCTGTTCCAGGTGGCGTGGTATAATGCACTCCTGCCTCCAACATTCCACCTAACCCTGCCAGGTCCTACCCTGGCCTTCCTGGTACTCAGCACACCTGCCATGTTTGACCGGGCCCTCAAACCCTTCCTGCAGAGCTGCCACCTCCAACGACTGACTGACCCTGTGGACCAGTGTGTGGCCTACCACTTGGGCCGCGTTAGAGAGGTGAGCGGGGCTCATATATTCCCCCAGCTTCCAAACCTATAGCTGCTTCCAGCTCCTCTAAGCTCAGTGCAGGACTAGACCTACGTAGAATCAAGAGCCACCTCCCAGATAGAAGGATATCCTAAAGCCATGCCTGATACTATGATCGTTCCCCATTCTGCTTTATCTTACCCCCCTATTCAGCTACCTTCTAGCAATCCCCAGGTCTGGAGTCAATCTCACTCACCCTACTCAGATAAGCAATTGATTATATGAATCTCAAACCAGACTTCCCTTGGCCTCCAAGTGAAATAGGAATAAGCCCAGCATCCCCTAAGCATCTCTCACCTGTCTTTGCACTAGACCAGGAGTTTTGTGCTGTCTTTGGGGCCTTTTGAGGACAGAACACTATTTCCCCACCACACATGTGTACATAAAATACGTACACATACATTGGATCTCCCCAAAGCTAGGCCAAGTCTTCCTCCACACTGGGACTCTGGAAAACAGAGACTAGTCACCCCTCATAATAAATTTTTTTTTAAGATTTATTTTAGAGAGAGTGCAGGGGGGAGGGGCAGAGGGAGAGACTCAAGTGGATTCTGTGCTGAGGATGGAGCCTGACACGCAGGGCTATCTCCTAGCCCTCAGAGACCTGAGCTGAAACCGAGAAAATGACACTCAACCAACTGCAACACCTGGGTGCCCCAGCCCCTCATCATCGAAGCTGCTAAGACATTATTTCCTTTCAAACATGGGCCCTCCTGGACAGAAGGTCATTTTCTTCACAGTGGACCCCTGCACCATCCCCCCCAAGTTTAAGGTCATGCTTTCCCTTCAAATGACTTCTGAGGACAGGACTTTTTTTTTTTTTTTTTTTTTTGAGGGTAGGACTTTAACACAAATTAGAGCTTTTCAGGGCAAAGTTATGATTCCTTTCATGCTGAAATGAGCTTCCATCTCTATTCCAGAACCTCCCAGAGTTGCAAATCGAAGTCATCGCTGACTATGAGGTACACCCCAATCGGCGCCCCAAGATTCTGGCCCAGACTGCAGCCCATGTGGCAGGGGCTGCTTACTACTACCAACGAAAGGATGTGGAGGCTGACCCCTGGGGGGACCAGGTCAGAGGGCAAGTATGAATGTGTAGCGACTGGGAGGAAATAGTGAAGTCCCCTCAAGATACCAACCCTAACATTCTTCCATCTCTCCTGGGTAAAGGATTTGGTAGACACAATACCAGGGAAAGATGTCAGGTATTGATGTTAGGTCGGTCAGGAGCCCGACCCCACATGCTTTCTGGATTGTTCATGGGAATAAATCAGCTCAGAGAACCTAGTCTGTCCTTAAAATGTGGCTACAGGGTGGAGGGTTAGAGCAGTGATTACTGAGACCAGTGGTGAGACTGGGAAGTTAATGGAGGCGGCTCAGTTTAAGAAACTCTCCTTCCTCATGGTCAGAGTAAGGTCATGAAAAGGGTTGTCCAGGAGAGGAAATGGGGGAGCCCAGCTATAAGAGGTTCAATTGTGGAATCAGTTTAAGAACTGAACAACCCAAAAAAAAAAAAAAAAAAGAATTGAACAACCCTAGTCTGCAATGATGGTAGTTGGACTTAGTTGGACTTAGTGACCTCCATGACCTTGCTTTGCTTTACTTTCACCCAGCACATATCAGGGGTGTGTATGCACCCCAGATACGGGGGCTGGTTTGCCATCAGAGGAGTGGTGCTGCTGCCAGGAATAGAGGTGCCAGATCTGCAACCCAAAAAGCCCCTCGACTGTGTACCTAAAAGAGCTGACCGGATCACCTTGCTTGAAGGCTTTAATTTCCATTGGCGCGACTGGACATACCGAGACACCGTGACGCCACAGGAGCGCTATTCAGAAGAACAGAAGGCCTACTTTTCCACTCCACCTGCCCAACGTTTAGCCTTCTTGGGCTTGACCCAGCCCTCAGAGGATCCTAGCTCTACATCTCCTGAACTACCTCTTACCACACTCAGACTCAAAAAGCCCAAGAATCCCAGCAGAGTCCGGGGCTGGCTCAGCCCCAGTCTCTCACCACCTGCATCCCCTGGCCCTTGAAATCCTCCCTCTCCTGGGATCCCTATTTAAAAGTGGTACTTGCAGGGACTCATTTTGCTTTTTGGCAAGAGGTTTTATTTTGGATATATTCTTGGTAGAAGAATTATAGTACAGATCTTCAATGAAGATAAGGCTCAGAATTTAGTCAAAACAAGAAATCAAAGATCCAGGGCGCCTGGGTGGCTCAGTGGGTTAAAGCCGCTGCCTTCGGCTCAGGTCATGATCCCAGGGTCCTGGGATCGAGGCCCACATCAGGCTCCCTGCTCGGCGGGGAGCCTGCTTCCTCCTCTCTCCTCTCTCTCTGCCTGCCTCTCTGCCTACTTGTAATCTCTCTGTGTCAAATGAATAAATAAAAAAAAAAAAAATCAAAGATCCAGAATTCCCCCCCCAAGGCTTGGAATATAGGATTATTCCTGTTAGCATTTCTCTGCAGTGTTCCAAGATGCTGCTTGTTATAAAGTCATGGGGCTCCTGGATGGCTCAGTGGGTTAAGTGTCTGCCCTCAGCTTAGGTCGCAATCCTGGGTTCCCTGCTCCTCAGGGTGACAGCTTCCCCGTCTCTGCCTGCTTGTGCTGTCAAAATCTTAAAAAGGCTTTATAAAGGGTAATCATTCACTAATGGCATCTGCCTCATAGGCTTATTGTGGGTAATGAACACATGTAAAGCACCTCTGAAACAATGCCTTATTAAAGGGGTGTCACAGGGCCCATGTAGCTTAGTCATTAAGCATCTGCCTTCAGCTCGGGTCAGGATCCCAGGGTCCTGGGATGGAGTCCCACATCAGGCTCCCTGCTCAGCAGAAAGCCTGCTTCTCCCCCTCTCCCATTTCCCCTCTTGTGTTCTGTCAAGTAAATAAAATCTTTAAAAATATATATACATTAAAAAAAAAAGGGTCAGCTCTCACTCAAAGCCCTGGGAATCCTGTACTGCTGCTTATGGAGGTCTTGCTTGGAGGGGGGTGGGGACAGGCTGGAGTAGCTGACAGGTGACTGGTGGAGTGCAGAACACAAGACAGACTCAGTTCTGACTCTTCCCTAGCCACAAGGGTTCAGGAGGCCCATGCCTCCTCCACAGACAGCCCTCCCTCCCTCAGGACAATGAGAACAATGAGGGCTGTAAAAGGACTATCTTCAAATCAAGGATAGGATACAAAGAAGACAAGAAAGGGGGACCTGGGTAGCTCAGTGGGTTAAAGCCTCTGCCTTCTGCTCAGGTCATGATCTCAGGGTCCTGGGATCAAGCCCCACATCGGGCTCTCTGCTCAGCAGGGAGCCTGCTTCCTCCTCTCTGCCTACTTGTCATCTGTCAAATAAAATCTTTAAAAAAAAAAAAAAAGCCAAGTACTACTCAGCACTGTTTTGTTTTGAAGATTCTGAGAGCGAATGAGGAGGGCATGACAAGGGACTCTATCCCAAGACCCTAGTACCATGACTGGAGCAACATAAGACACCTAACCAACAGAGCCACCCAGGCACCCCAGAACTGTGCTTTTGATATGGAAAGCTTTAGCCTATAAATACTAGAGATCTTTGTCTCCCCCTCCCCCTTTTAGATTTAAAACCTCTACTTCTGATCTTTCACAAAGCCAGTATCAGGCATTTATCTTAAGAGGCCAAGCTTCAAGTTCTCATACAGCACTCCCAGCAGAATGAAGGTCAATGTCCCAAGTAATCTCATTGGGACCTCAATCTAAAACCTGCAACTTATGCTTGATAACCTATAGCACAGATTACAATGCTGTAGCCAACATTACAGCAGGTCTTGCTCTCTCCCCCAGATACAGTGAAACTATTACCACCAGCTTGGTTCAGAGATTCATTTCCTGTGTTTACTTGCCTTTTTACCTGACCCCCCCAATATAATTTTCTGATTCTAAACCCACTCTCACCCTCATTTTCTCCTAAAAAGGGAAAGCAGAGCATAAATTCCTCTCAAAATCAAAAGCTAGTGCCCCCCCCATGAAGAATCAAACAAGGTCCCAGTTCAAGTTTAATAGAAACAACAAAAGATCCAAAGTGATGCCCTACTACTGTACATAACCGTTGGCTTGCTCCATAACACAGCTCAGGGCATTCTCTGGAGGAAGAAAGGCTGGCCTCCCCAACCCCTGCAGAGAAAGACCTGTCCTGTCCCATACCACATCTGCACAGTGTCTGAAGTCTTGTGTTTTAAGCATGACAATAGTACAAAAGAGATTCTGTTTTCATGGCCACCCACTGCAGCCCAGCCCTAAAGTGGCCTGGCGTTCACTTCTGCTTAGAGAAATATTCTTTGCTCTTCTGGACATCAGGCTTGATGGTATCACTGCCAGGCTTCCACCCAGCTGGGCACACTGCAAAAGAAAAATATTCTTAATTAATAACCCGCTCAGTGGTGAGCTCTGCCTTCCTCCCGTAGAACAAATGGAGACAAAGACAAAGGACTCAAAACCAAATCTGATACCTTAAGAAGCTGAACACTCCAGAACCAGAAAGCCTATACTACAGTCTGAAATCATTCCAGCCTTTTAGTGCAAGGCTAACTATAAACATGTCATTTAATCCTCACCACAGCCCTAATACTATTACACCTAAATTTATTCATGTAGCACCTGAAATTTAAAGAATAAGTTAACAGTTTCAATTGTAGGCTTTGTTCTAGAAATAATCTGTCTGAAGTATATATGACAAAACAATATGAAGATTTGTTAACAGTGGGATGCCTGGGTGACTCAGTTTTTAAGCGTGTGTCTCTGGCTCAGGTCATGACACCAGGGTCCTGGGATCGAGCCCCACACTGGGCTCCCTGCTTGAAGGGAACCTCGCTTCTCCCTCTCCCACTCCCCCTGCTTGTGTTCCCCCTCTCTCAAATAAATAAAATCTTCCAAAAAAAAATTGATAACAGTAAACAGTGGGTGAATAGGCATTTGTATTTCCTCCACAGTTTTATGTATGCTTCACATACATATTTATTTTATTTTTTATTTTTTTTTTTTTGACACAGAGAGAGAGAGATCACAAGTAGGCAGAGAGGCAGGCAGAGAGAGAGAGGAGGAAGCAGGCTCCCTGCCGAGCAGAGAGCCCGATGTGGGCCTCGATCCCAGGACCCTGAGATCATGACCTGAGCCGAAGGCAGAGGCTTTAAACCGCTGAGCCACCCAGGCGCCCTCACATACATATTTAAAAAAAAAAAAACCTTAAATGGGGGCGCCTGGGTGGTTCAGTTGGTTGAGCAATTGCCTTCAGCTCCGGTCATGATCCCGGAAGTCCTGGAATCGAGTCCAGCATTGGGCTCCCAGTTCCATGGGGAGTCTGCTTCTCCCTCTGACCTTCTCCTCTCTCATGCTCTCTCTCCTACACCTTAATAAATAAAATCTTAAAAAAAAAACACAACAAACACCTTAAATGCTCTTCAACAAATGGCGCTAGGACCAGATAGATTTCCACATGCAAAAGAATGAAGGTAGACCCTACTTTACACCACATACAAAAAATTAACTTGGGGGTGCCTGGGTGGCTCAGATGGTTGACTGGCCAACTCTTGGTTTCAGCTCAGATCATGATCTCATGGGTCTTGGGATGTGGCCCCCACACTCAGCAGTAGCCTCCTTGAGATTCTAGCTCCCTGTTTCCCCCCCACCCCCGTGCTCTCTAAAATAAATAATAATATATAATAATAAATAAATAAGTCTTTCAAAAAACTTCAATCTTAAAAACAAACTTCATGACCTTGGATTTGGAAGGGATAATGAAAGCACATGCAACAATATACCGATAAACTGGACCTGATCAAAATTAAGAACTTTTGTACAAAGAACATTTTCAAGAGTTAACAAAATGGGAGACAATATTTACACATCATATATCTGAGTAAGGATTAATATCCAGAATGTATAAAGAACTCCCACAACTCGGGACACCTGGGTGGCTCAGTTGGTTAAGCATCTGCCTTCAGCTCAGGTCAGATCCCAGGGTTCTGAGATCAAGTCCCACATCGGGCTCCTTGCTCAGCAGAGAGCCTGATTCTCCCTCTGCTTGTGTGCGTGCGCGCTCTCTGACAGATGATTAGATAGATAGATAGATAGATAAAGTAGATAAATAAATAAATATCTCTAAAAAAAAAAAAAAGGAACTCCCACAACTCAACAAAAAGACAACCGAAGGGTGCCTGGGTGGCTCAGGTCATGATCCCAGAGTCCCAGGATTGAGCCCAGCGTAAGGGCTCCCTGCTCAGCCCCTCTCCCTCTCCCCCTCCACCAGAGCTCTTTAACAAAATCTTAAAAAAAAATTATCAGTTAAGAAAAGTAAAAGTTGGGCGCCTGGGTGGCTCAGTGGGTTAAAGCCTCTGCTTTCGGCTCAGGTCATGATCTCAACGTCCTGGGATCAAGGCCCGCATCAGGCTCTCTGCTCAGCAGGGAGCCTGGTTCCTCCTCTCCCTGTCTCTCTGCCTACCTCTCTGCCTACTTGTAATCTCTCTCTCTCTGTGTCAAATAAAGAAAATCTTTAAAAAAAAAAGAAAAAGAAAAAGAAAAGTAAAAGTTAATATATGCCAGTTATCAGTGACAAAACAGAAAGAGCTACACTTGATGTTTCACTCATACCCAGCAGCGTTGGGTTTTTTCATAATCAATATGGAGGCCAGAAGAAATGGCTGAGTCCCACATATATCAGCTTTCAAATACAACTAAAATACCATGACTCTCCAAGGAAAAAATGACATCAGTCATGGTAACCTCAGTATGACAACTTCCAACACAGAAAGCCCTAAACAATTTTTTTCAGCATTACCTAAAAAAAAAAAAAAAAAAAAGGCTATGAATCTGGACCCGTTTCAACATTTACTATGAGTAAGTGCTGTGTTCAAATATGGGTTTATGGGTCCTCAAATACAGAAAAGTAAGCTCTTAATTATAGAGAACTGAGGGTTACTGGAAGATGGGGAGGGGGATAGGTTAAATGATTGATGGGTGTTTTAAGGAGATCACTTCTGATGAGCACTAGATGTTGTATTTAAGTGATGAAATCGCTAAATTCTATACCTGAAATGTATTATCGTATGTTAATCAGTATCTAAATAGAAACTTGGAAAGAAAATAGGAAATGTAGGAAATACAAATATACAAATGAAATTGAATCATTATGTCGTACACTGAAAAACTGATGTTGTATCTTAATTATACCTCAATAAAAATTGGCATGTCAAATAAATACACGCAAAGTACCTCACATAGAATGCTTGGTATTCATAGGCTCTGAAGTGTTAACCATCATATAAACCATAAAGGCTACATACAGAAAGCTGTGCCTGTTCTAGTGGGATGGGAAGCAGAAGAGAAGCAGCAGCAAGCTTCAGAGTTATGAAAGCTTGGGTTCCAAAGTCTAGGCTACATGCAAGGTGCTACAAGTACAAAAAAGGGCTTTTCCATTCCCCAGTTCCCTTTGTGCTGAATTTCATCCCCCACTAGGGGGCAGTCTCAGGAGCCATCTGCTCCTTCAGTGCATTAAGGTAAAGCCCATACAATGCTTCTACAGAGGGTGCATTTGGGTATTGCTCACTGATCCTTATTAGCCTCCAACTCTAGTACCAGCACTTTGGGGTCCCCAAGCAGACACCACTAATTCAGACTCTTAACAACTTCCATGTTCTATACCCTAAGATCAGAGCTGACATGGGTCTTAGAAAACTAGTCTGAATTATTTATCACCTAGAAAAAGAAAATGAGATGTAGTAGGGCAAATTCATCCAAGTACACCTCTGCACTTCATCTTACCTCAGTAGCACTTGATCGTATAACTATTTTGTCCTCATTGCTTTAAGCTTAGGAGGTTATGGGGTTCAAGATCTCCATTCCCCCATATATCCAGCACTTACAGCCTCAGGACCTAAGTCCTTAAAAACTAAACTCAGTCTTAGTTAGGGTAAGGTTGTCTCAGTCCAGCAACAACTATATACCAACGGGGTGGGGAGGGATCAAAAGCTACAGCCTTACTAACTCAAAACCTGGGATCAGGGCGCCTGGGTGGCTCAGTGGGTTAAAGCCTCTGCTTTCGGCTCAGGTCATGATCTCAGGGTCCTGGGATCGAGGCCCGCATCGGGCTCCCTGCTCAGCGGGGAGCCTGCTTCCCCCTCTCTCTGTCTGCCTGCCTCTCTGCCTCCTTGTGATCTCTCTCCCTCTGTGAAATAAATAAAATCTTTAAAAAAAAAAAAAAAACAAAAAACCTGGGATCAAGTAGTTCAGTACTTTATCACAAAACTATAAATGAAAACATGAGGAAAATACTAGTGCTGGAGAAATAAGAAAAGGCAGGCCTACGCTCTAACAACTGATAAAAATCCCAAGCTGAATCTGCTTGGTCATGTGTAGATTTTAGAAAGATAAACTTATAAAAAACATGATCTTTGATCCTGAAACATCTAATGAAGAACCCTTGGTATTTCATCTCAAAACATTCTGGCCCCTGGGCGCAAGGGTGGCTCAGAGGATTAAAGCCTCTGTCTTCAGCTCAGGTCATGATCTCAGGGTCCTGGGATCGAGGCCCGCATCAGGCTCCCTGCTCAGAGGGGAGCCTGCTTCCTCCTCTCTCTCTGCCTGCCTCTCTGCCTACTTGTGGTCTCTCTAATAAATAAATAAAATCTTAAAAAAAAAAACACTCTGGCCCCAACTCCTCCACCTTAAAAAAAATTTTACATAAACTTATATAACTTGGTTATTTGCAGATTATAATTCTTATATTTATATGACAACCACACTACAATACAATGTTATTTAAGAAGATAAAAACAGGGGTGCCTGTGTGGCTCAGTTGTTTAAGCTTCTGCCTTCAGCTCAGGTCATGATCTCAGGGGCTCCCTGCTCAGCTGACATTCTGCTTTTCCCTCTCTTTGCTGCAACCCCCCCAAAATGCTCTAATTAAAAAAAAAAAAAGTGTTAGTGCTATATCTGTCTAGTCTTTGGGCAAGTTATCTTACTCCTTTTATTCTGCAAAATTCAAAACTGGCCATATATTATCTTTAAAGAGGAGAGGGGGCGGCTGGGTGGCTCAGTCGTTAAGATATCTGCCTTCAGCTCAGGTCATGATTCTGGGGTCCTGGGCTTGAGCTCGGCATTGGGCTCCCTGCTCAGCAGGAAGCCCGCTTCTCCCTCTTCCACTCCCCCTGCTTGTGCTCCTCTGTCAAATTAATAAAATCTTAAAAAAAACAAAAACAAAAACCAAACACTACAGGAACTTGGGTGACTCTGATGGTTGATTGTCTGCTGTCATGGTCCTGGGATCCTGGGGAATCAAGCCCCAAGTTGTCAGGCTCCCAGCTCGGCAGGAAGCCTGCTTCTCCCTCACCTCCACACTCATGTGCTCTCTATCTCTAATAAATAAACCTTAAAAAAAAAAAACCCAAATATGGATCACAGGGATCAAATACTCTTCTCCCAGTAAACTCGTCAAGAATGGCATGCCGTATCTCTAGATGTAATTCTCAAATCTTTTGTTTTGCCCTTATACACACACCTGAGGATCCTCCTACACTTCTTTAATAAGTTAAAAGCTGCAGCAGTGATTCTAAAATGAGCAGGGCAGAAGGAGGGACGAGGCGGCTAGAACAAAAAGCCTTTATTCTCCCCGCCCAAGCTCTTCCATTACCTCACCCTACGACCCGATACAGAAATTTTAATTTCTTGAATAGACATAACTTTTATTTGGTAGACATTGTTCCTGCCATCTTTCCTATCCTACCACGATTTTATTGTCAAAGTCACCAGGTGGATTGGCTTACCTTCCCCATGCTTGTCAGTAAACTGGAAGGCCTGAACCAGTCGCAGAGTCTCATCCACAGAGCGGCCAACAGGAAGGTCATTTACAGTGATCTGCCTAAGGATACCTTTATCATCAATGATAAAGAGGCCCCTGGGAAGAAGAGATTGAAGGTTTGAGGGATATGCAGTACAGGTTTAGAAATTACTTTGTTGGGTGCCTGGGTGGCTCAGGGGGTTAAAGCCTCTGCCTTCAGCTCAGGTCATGATCTCAGGGTCCTGGGATCGAGGCCCACATCGGGCTCTCTGCTGAGCAGAGAGCCTGCTTCCTCCTCTCTCTGCCTGCCTCTCAGCCTACTTGTGATCTGATCTCTCTGTGTCAAATAAATAAATAAATAACCTTTAAAAAAAAAAGATTACTTTGTTAGAACAGAAATGCAGTGGGAATGAAAATGTGCAGGCCTCCCAGACTTGCATTGACCTTGTCTTCCTACATAAAGAATGAAACGAGGCTGGCTCAGTCAGAAGAATGTGACTCTTGATCTTGGGAGTTGTGGGCTAGAGTCCCACATTGGGTGTGGGGGGCACGGGGGGAGGAAGAGAGAGAAAAAAAAATTTATACAGAGATGGGGGTGTGCCTGGCTGGCTCAGTCAGTGGAACGTGCGACTCTTGATCTTGGGGTTATGAATTCAAGCCCCATGTAAGGTATAGGGAGGAATTAAAAATAAAATCTTTAAAAAAAACAAACCGGGGCGCCTGGGTGGCTCAGTTGTTAAGCGTCTGCCTTCTGTTCAGGTCATGATCTCAGTGTCCTGGGATAGAGCCCCGCATCGGGTTCCCTACTCGGCAGGAAGCCTGCTTCTCCCTCTCCCACTTCCCCTGCTTGTATCCCCTCTCTCGATGTCTCTCTTGCTCTGTCAAATAAAATCTCCAAAAAAAACCAAAAATAACATCAGGGATGCCTGGGTGGCTCAGTCAGTTAAGTATCTGCCTTCGGCTCAGGTCGTTATCCCAGGGTCCTAGGATCAAGCCCCCATCCGGCTCCCTGCTTCATGGGGAGCCTGCTTCTCCCTCTGCCATTACCCCCCCACTCCCCGCTTGTACTCTCAGGCTCTGTCCCTGTCAAATAAATTAAAAGCTTAAAACACACACACACACACAACAACAACGAAAACCACACACACACAATAAAAGGAGAAAGGAGTCTACCGATCAGGGCCCTACCTTTCTCCGAAAGTCCCTCGAGTCAATCAGAGAATTCTGATGAAATGTCAGCCCTCCTAGCAGGCATGTACCTGAATGAGATGCCTTCATCAGCCTTTAAGACTCCATAGTCCTGAGCAATGGTGTGCTTGGGGTCTGATACCAAGGGAATGTTCATGGGTCCCAGTCCTCCTTGTTTCTTGGGTGTGTTGATCCTAGAGCAAAAAGCACATATACAGTCACATTCACTCAAAGTCTTGTCCAGCAAAAGTATTAACTGTATCTATTCCTTCCCTCTTTCAGCATTCCTAATCTAATTTCCCCAAAAGACCACACATTTTCCAGTGTAAAGTGCCTGCAAACAGTTAAGGTCACCAGGGTACACTCAACTACAACCCAAGCTGCTTCTCCTCTACTGCCAGGTAGTAAGAGAGCAGTAAGAGGAAGTCAAGAGCCTTTGCACTCCTATCAGCAACCAGAAGGCAATACTTGAGCAAGTCTACAGTCAAAGCTCCCCAGTCCCAGCTGCTATTAGATCAAAGTTCAAAGGCAAAATCGACTAAGAGATGTACCATGCCAGGTGACAGAAATGAGAATCCACAGAAGCGCCAATCACTTGACAGTTGAGTTTCTTAAATTCTTCTGCCCTGTCACTGAAAGCAATGATCTCCGTGGGACACACAAAGGTGAAGTCAAGAGGATAAAAGAAGAACACAATGTATTTTCCTAGACGGAGGAAAAAGAACCAGAAGTTTGACTTTGAAATACACTTCCTTGCTTTACAAATAAAAAACAAAGGGCACCAGGTGGAGTGCATGGCTTTGGGGGGAGGGAGTGGGGATCAGAGGGAAAGGGACAGAGTGTTTTAAGCAGGCTCCACACCCAGCAGAGCCCAGTAGGGCTCCATCTCACAATCCTGAGATCACAACCTGATCTGAAATCAAGAGTCTTAAGCTTAACTGATGTGCCCCTGGTAACACTTGATCTTAGAGTTGTGAGTTAGAGCTCCACATTGGTTTAGAAATTACTTAAAATCTTAAAGCGTCCCAGTGGCTCAGTGTGTTGAGCATCAACTCTTAGATTTCAGATCAGGTCATGATCTCAAGGTGGACTCCACCCTCAGAAGAGAGTCCACTGGAGATTCTTCCCCTCCCTTCCTCTCTAGCACAGGCAAACACACTCTTGCTCTAAAATAAGTAAATCTTTTTTTTTTTTTAAGATTTTATTTATTTTATTTGACACACAGAGAAAGATTACAAGTAGGCAGAGAGGCAGGCAGAGACAGGGAGAGGAGGAAGCAGGCTCCCTGCTGAGCAGAGCCCGATGTGGGCCTTGATCCCAGGATGCTGAGATCATGACCTGAGCCGAAAGCAGAGGCTTTAACCCACTGAGCCACCCAGGCGCCCAATAAGTAAATCTTTAAAAAAAAAAAAAAATCTTGGGGTGCCTGGGTGGCTCAGTGGGTTAAGCCTCTGTCTTCGGCTTAGGTCATGATCTCAGGGTCCTGAGATAGGGCCCCCATCAGGCTCTCTGCTCAGCAGGGAGTCTGCTTCCCCCTCTCCCTCTGCCTCTCTGCCTACTTGTGATCTGTCAAATAAATAAAATCTTAAAAAAAAATCTTAAAAAAAAAAATAAAAATAAAAAAACCTAAAAACCAGGGTTGCCTGGGTGGTTCAGTAGGTTTAGTTTCTGCCTTTGGCTCAGATCATGGTCCCAAGGTCCTGGGATCTAGCCCAAATCGGGGTTCCCTGCACAGCGGGGAGTCTCTTTCTCCCTCACTTCCCTGTTCTTGTTCTCTCTCTTCTCAAATAAAATCTTAAAAAAAAAAAGTTCTCATCACAATTAAAAATAAAAACCTAAAAAGACCTTTTCTCCTATGAAAAAAGGAAGTCTTTTTAAATTGATGGTAGGCAACAACTGCCAAATGCCAAGACCTAACACAGAAGTCTCCTAGCAGCTACTTTTAGAACATCTTGTGGTAGGAAAGTCTGAATGAAAAAAAACTTTTCAGTCCTATTATTTTCCTGCCTCCCCATTAGCTGCCAATAATAAGATAAACACTGTTCAGTCTGATTTTGATCTCTAAGATAAATTGGCACAAACACCAAGGTCTCCAATGAAGAAAAGCAAAACCAAGGATGAAATTACCTACTAGATAAATGCCAACACATACAATTAATGCACAGGAAAAGCTCAATTGCTGGATTCTATGCTGCAAATTATTAAAAAGACCAAAAAAAGATGAAACCAGAGCCTTTGGCACTTCTTGTACAATGAACCACAATAACAGGACATGTAAGGTTTAAGTGACCATCTAAATCACCACAAACCTGTTCCTAACAAGCCTAACTGGACAAGAAAAACTTGAGGGGCGCCTCAACTAAGGGTCTGCCTTCAGCTCAGGTCATGATCCAAGGGTCCTGGGATCGAGCCCCACATCCGGCTCCCTGCTCAGCGGGAAGCCTGCTTCTCCCTCTCCCACTCCCTCTGCTTGTGTTCCCTCTCTCGCTGTGTCTCTGTCAAATAAGTAAATTTTTTAAAAAAGTCTTTAAGAGGGCGCCCTGGGTGGCTCAGTGGGTTAAAGCCTCTGCTTTCGGCTCAGGTCATGATCTCAGCGTCCTGGGATCCAGGCCTGCATCAGGCTCTCTGCTCAGCAGGGAGCCTGCTTCCTCCTCTCCCTGTCTCTCTGCCTGCCTCTCTGCCTACTTGTAATCTCTCTCTCTGTGTCAAATAAATAAAAATCTTTAATAAATAAATAAATAAATAAAGTCTTTAAGAAAAAAATTTCTTGAGGCAAAAGTTCCAAAAGTCCTAGTAAGGTATAACAGGATCTCTAGTTTAAATTTTACTGAAGTCACTCAGATTACCAGTAGAAGTAGATCTTCAATGGGCCAAGTAGACACCACGACACGAGTTACTGAAAGAGTTCCAAATATGTACTCGTTTCCAGGTAGCAGGAATGTCTGAAAGTCTAAATAAGCTGCTCTTTTGACATTTACTCTTGAAAAACAAAATCACTAAAAACTCACTCATCTAAACTACCTCTCCAGAGCTTTACCTAACAAGCACTGTTAGGCCTCAGCAGGTCAAGCCCTGGAGAACAAAGAGCAGCTCTTTCTAAACCTCGTGCCTTTACCCTTGGGCCAGGGTCACCTCCCTATGGTGCTACTTACCTTGTTTGCCGGAGGAGCTTCCCTCCATAAGGCCCCTCTTAACTGCTTCTCATTCCAAACAAGTGTGATGTGTGAGGAAACCTTAGTCACATGTTCTACCCAAAAGCTGAGTCCAGGAACTAACTACTACGCTACTAAAAAAAAGTACACTTTACACCTGACTTTCAGGTTTGCACTTCAAGGAATCTGTGTACCAACTATCCCAAAAAACCCTGCTGTTCCAGGACTGCAAGGTAAAAAAAGGAAGACCCTCATCTGGGATGGCCAAGTGTCTGCATGCAACTATTACAGGAAAGAGAACTGTTCCAACTGCAACATCAACTCTTCTCCTGGAGCTAAGAGTCAAGGGAATGTGCCTAAGCCTCTGCCTAATACAGCAGCTCTGACATACATGTTTCATTAAACTTCAACAGTTTCAGCTCCTGAGACTTGAACTTTCAATGACACGGAAAATATCTTCCAAAACAATAATACAATTGAGGAGTAATGAGAAGATAACTGAGCTAGAATGTCCAGGCATAAGGAAGCATGGGCTTTTGCCATAAGCAGTCTGAATCTAGGGTATCTATCAGTGATCACAGTTGGTAATCACTACTTCACTTCAACAGGAAGACAACAGTCTTCTACCCTGAAGACTGTGACCTAGGATATATAAACCATTTTACAATCAAATCTAAAGATACAGAAATCTAGTGAGCCACCCTGGATTGTAAAATAATTCCATTTTAACGAATCTAATGTAATTACTCTTACCTTTGTAGTCAGATAGGCTGAGATCTTTGAATTGGCCATCTGGCATAACAGCCGTGGCTTTGAAGTTGGGGGCAGGATGCCCAATTTTGGCATTTCCTGAAGACATCTTGCTATCAGCTGGAGAATATAAAAGAGGAAATGAATTACAAACAAGTCTTATTCGTCTAGGTAACAAACACCCTTCTACTTACTTAGCTGTAGAATGATTAAAAAAAAATTGTACAGTGACCTTAGTATACACATTAATTTTTATGTTGGTACAACGCATCAACTGAGCTTCCATCTTTTGAAACAAAACCAAACACTACAGGAGCATGTGAGTGGTTCAGGCTATTAAGCATCCTTGAACTCTTCTTGATCTGGACTCTGTTCGTAATCTCAGGGCTGAGCATGGAGGCTTCTCGAGATTTTCTCTCCCCCTTTCCCTGTTCCTCCCCCCTTCGTGTACATTCTCAGGGTCACTCTCTAGAAATAAAAAAATGTTATCTCTGAATATCAGCTTGTGTTTTCATTTAAAAGCAATTTTTTAAGTAACCTCTATTACTTTTTTTTACTATCATTTGTGCTATGGCACCTTCTGTATTTTCATTACACAAAAAGAAGCACAGAGGAAGGTTCAGCGTCAAACCTGAGCCCAAATGAACAATGCCACGAACAGAATGTCTGATTTCTAGAAGTGGTCATGTTGCCCTTTCCCTGGACTGCACCTTCATGTGCCTTCACAATTCAGGAAGCACACTTGACCTTAACCCAGGTACATTTGCCCAACAGAGTACACAACCCTAAAGCCCATCCAACTTTTCAAGATTCAAGACCAGGATTCTGGCATCTGCTCAATTCTAACACCTTACAGGTTGTGTTAAAGCCCTGGAAGTCCTTTCAAAACTGGGTTTCTGACCATGGGGCCAGGATTCTGGAGCAACAGTAAGTAGAACAAGAGGCTATTTATTGTTGGGGAACCCGGCTGGCTCAGTTGGTGGAGCACATGACTCTTGATCTCAGGGGTGTGGGTTCCAGCCCCATGTTGGGTTTGGGTTTAGAGATTACTTAACCTAAAAAACAACATCATCATCATCATCCTTGGGGCGCCTGGGTGGCTCAAATGGTTAAGCATCTGCCTTCTGCTCAAGTCATGATCCCAGCCTTCTGGGATTGAGCCCCACATGGGGCTCCTGGCTCAGCAGGGAGTCTGCTTCTCCCTCTCCCCCTCTGCCTCAAATAAATAAAGTCCTTTAAAAAAATTTAAACAAATAAAAAACAACATCCTTATTTTAAGGGGAAAAAAAACTATTGCTAAAAAGCAATGCTGGGCGCCTGGGTGGCTCAGTGGGTTAAAGCCCCTGCCTTCGGCTCAGGTCATGATCTCAGGGTCCTGGGATCGAGGCCCATATCGGGCTCTCTGCTCGGCAGGGAGCCTGCTTCCTCCTCTCTCTCTGCCTGCCTCTCTGTCTACTTGTGATCTCTGTTTCTCTGTCAAATAAATAAATAAAATCTTTAAAAAAAAAAAAAAAAGCAATGCTACACTGCATTTGCCCAGCTCAACATAAAGACAGGGAATTAAGATTTAAACCACTAAGCCAAGGGCGCCTGGGTGGCTGGCTCAGTGTTTGGTTAAAGCCTCTGCCTTCAGCTCAGGTCATGATCTCAGAGTCCTGGGATAGAGCCCCCCATCGGGCTCCATGCTGAGCAGGGAGCCTGCTTCCTCCTTCTCTCTCTGCCTGCTGCTCTGCCTACTTGTGATCTCTCTCTCAAATAAATAAATGATCTTTTAAAAAAGATAAAAATAAAGGGGGGGCGCCTGGGTGGCTCAGTGGGTTAAAGCCCCTGCCTTCGGCTCAGGTCATAATCTCAGGGTCCTGGGATCCGGGCCCGCACATCGGGCTCTCTGCTCGGCGGGGGGGCCTGCTTCCTCCTCTCTCTCTCTCTGCCTCCTTGACAGTAATCTCTCTGTCAAGTAAATAAAATAAAACAAAAAACAAAAAAAAACACTATGCCATCAGTTTGAAAGACCGAAGAAGCTCATCCTCACACGTTCCAAAGCTTTCTGGTGCATACTACAACCAAAAAATTCGTTGTGAGCATCGATTATTACAAACTTTCTACTCCTAAACGCCTTTAACAGACAAAATCCCTAATAAGGCAAGTTACAATTTGGCGACCAAATATACAGGATGTGACCCTAACATAACATTCTGGTCCAAACCTGCTTTTCGAGGTGGTCCCCACGTCCACTCAAGTCCAACTCAGCAGGGTAAAGGCCATTGGACTTCAAGCCGGTGTGGGCCTCGGTGGATCTACCCAAGAACTTTCAGGGCGAAAACCACGCCCCCAAAACCCACTTCAGGTTCCCTCCTGCCGCTCCCATTATCAACTATAACACTTCAGAAAGCACCAGAAAGAAAGAAAAAAAAAGCGCAGCCTTCATAGACTAATTTCGGATCACCACAATCCCTCCTCCGCAAAAGCATAAAATAAACTATCCGAAACTCCCCATCTAGTCACAGCTCAGGACCGGCAACAGCCTTTACCTCTACAACACAACGAGCGGGTAGCCTCAGGTTAGTTTCCAGGTCCATTCTAGAAGCTTCCCGAACCCGCCCGGAAGATTAACTGAGGAGAGCCCACCACTACAACGAGTCTGCCCCCACGCCACGCCAAGCCAATAAGCGCCCTCTGCTCGGGTTGCCGGGGGAAGAGGAAACTCGAGCCGACGTTAGCCTAAAGGTTTAAACGGGTCCCCGCATCCGTAAGGGAGGCCCATGGGACTGGACGCGTACCGCCTAACCACTCTCGAGCGTCAGAGCTCGCCCAGCCACCTCCCCCGTCACAGCACCCAACCTGCGTAGGGTAGGACCCCAGGAGAATGAGGAAAAGGCGACGACCCGGGTACGGGGAAACCTCACCAGCTCTAAGAACAAACACGCCGAAAACAAGCCAGGAAGAAGACGCGTGAGACGCGCGCGGGGCGCTGCTTTTATAGCCTGTAGGGCTCTCGCGAGAGTCAGAGCGGGTCGGGGGTGCAGGAGGAGGAGAGAGGAGGGGGATATGGTCCGAGCCCCGCCCCGATCCAACGCGGCCCGCCAGAATGACTTAGCACTTTCCCTCGCTGTGGGCGGGCTCGGGCACCGAAGGTACGGATACCGCAGCCTGCTGCCGACGGTTGGGGTCGGAGAGCCTAGAGCGTTTGTCTCTAAAGCCTCGGTTAATCGGGGATCTCTGCGAGGACCCCCTGTGCGTCTTTCCCTCAAGGCCCAGACCAGGGTAATGGCCCTGTTACCCCACGGAGGATCCCGTCTAATCCACACCACAAGCACTGAAAACTTTCCAAGTATTTCTCAAATATATCACCCCGATCCCCGCAGCCTCTGCCCCAGTGCTGCCTCAGTACTTAGACAACGTCCCTCATTATTATGATTTACAGGATTGCAGCTTTCTTTCTCCCACCCCACTCCTTCCAAAGCTGCTGGAGGGAATCTTTCCGAAATCTGATCGTTTCACTTCTCTGGTTTGTGGTTTAAAAAACTGGGGCTCTGTAGTCAGTTTCCTGAGTTAAAACTCATTGTATGTGTGGTCTTCAGGCAAGAGCCTTACTTTTCTCACCTGTAAAATGGGAATACTATTAATTCTTCGGGATCATCTTTGTTGCTTACTTAGCACAATTCCTAGTTCTTTATTATACGTTAGAAAAGTTAACTTTTGTTTCTAGAATTCTTCGTTGCTCCTAGAGTGATTGTAACACCCAGAACAATGCGTTGCTGTTTCGGGACTTCAGGCTTTTGTTCTAGTATGAAGAATCTGTTCCCTCCTACTTGGCCTAGAGAAAATGTCTTTGAAGACTCAGCTGAAGCATGACTTCCTCTGAAACTGTTCTTGACCTTGGCGCATCCCCAGAATTTCTCTGAAGCTATTCTGGCTTTTGCTCATCCCCAGAATTTATCATTTCCTCCTTCGTGCCCCAAAATATCCTGTATGGCCAAAAGCTATAAAAAATAGCTCTTAAGCTATTTTACGTGTTTTTATGTCTATTTCTTGCTAGACTGACTTTCTGGAAAGTAAATTTTTGGTTACACCCATCTCTGTGTCCCCAAGACACAACAGAGCACCTGATATAAAATAGGAGCATGTCATAAACAAATTATGTCCCCTTTCTCATCCCATCACCACTCCCACCACCACCCTCCTATTAACTCCCTAGTACATTATAGCTGGCTAAGAAACGGGAACGAGGCGAGCCTGGGTGGCTCAGTTGTTAAGCATCTGCCTTCGGCTCAGGTCATGATCTCAGGGTCCTGGGATGGAGCCCCGCATTGGGCTCCCTGCTCAATGGAAAGCCTGCTTCTCCTTCTCCTACTCCTCCTGGTTGTATTCCCTCTCGCTGTCTCTCTCTCTCTCTGTGTCAAATTAATAAATAAAATTTTCAAAAAAGAAATAAATGGGAATGTGCTGTGTCATGCTGGCAGAGCATCTCAGAATTTTTTGGCATTTATCATCCTATCTAGCAACGTAAGTGATTTTTTGTCTGTTTTTTAAGTATTGGCCATTATTGGGCGACTGGGTGGCTCAGTGGGTTAATGCCTCTGCTTTCGGCTCAGGTCATGATCTCAGGGTCCTGGGATCGAGGCCCGCATCGGGCTCCCTGCTCAGTGGGGAGCCTGCTTCCCCCTCTCTCTCTCTGCCTGCCTCTCTGCCTCCTTGTGATCTCTCTCCCTCTGTGAAATAAATAAATAAAATCTTTAAAAAAAATAAAAAAAATAA
>LNAC01000063.1:2943720-2956907 GCA_002007465.1 Ailurus styani | reverse complement strand
TGGGCCTCGATCCCAGGACCCTGAGATCATGACCTGAGCCGAAAGCAGAGGCTTTAACCCACTGAGCCACCCAGGCGCCCAAAAAATAAAATCTTTTAAAGAAAACAAACAACACAGTAAATATCCTTGTCGCTCTATTATTTCCTTTGACTAAATCCCTTAAAATTTCTGTATCAGAAGGGATGCACAATTAAAATTTTACTATATATTACCAAATTACCCTATAGAAAGATTATACTATTTTGCATTCCCATCAACAATATATGAATAGATCCCTTTTTTCATACTGTCCCTAACACTGGGGCTTTATCTTTTTAATTTAATCAATCTGATGGGGAGAGTGATTTCATTATACACTTTCATTATCAGTGTATTTGAATAACCTTTTTATAGCCATTTTTCTTTTTACTTTTGAGAACTACTACCTGTTAAGAACTTTGCCTATTTTTTTTAAAAAATGTGTCCTCTTCTTGTTGATTTTATAGCAGTTCTTTACAAAGTAAGATTTGAACCCTTTGACCATTAAATATTGCAAACTCTTTTTCTACTTTGTCATTTGTCTTCCAGTCTTGCTTATGTTGTTTTTGCTGCACAATTTTCACTTTTTTTTTTTAAAGATTTTATTTATTTATTTATTTGTTTGACAGAGAGAGATTACAAGTAGGCAGAGAGGCAGGCAGAGAGAGGAGGAAGCAAGCTCCCCACTGAGCAGGGAGCCTGATGAGGGGCTAGATCCCAGGACCCTGAGATCATGACCTGAGCTGAAGGGAGAGGCTTAACCCACTGAGCCACCCAGGAGCCCCACAATTTTCACTTTTATCTAGTGAAAACTGATGTAGAAAAGATGTTAGGTTTCGCTGATGGCCAAGAAGGAATTCTCGAGATGCCTTTGGTGCAAAAATGTGGTTTTATTTAAGCCTGGGGACAGGACCCATGGGCAGAAAGAGCTGCACTGTAGTCATGAGAGTGGCCCATTATATACTTTCAAGTTGAGAGGGGGTTTGGGATAGTATAAGTCTCTAAGGAATTTGGAAGCTAGGTTTCCAGGACCTTGAGGGGCCTAGCTATTGTTGGGAAAGGGTCATTTATTACTGTCGAGTAAAACCTGAGTCATCAGACCCTTCAGATGTATATCGATGAGTCATATGCTTGGGGGATGATTGTCAACAAGTATCTTGGTGGGGAGGGTAGAGATAAAGGAAGTTTCCAAAGGAATTTTTATATGTTAAAGTACATTTACAGTATTCTGGAGGGTCGGGCTGAGATTGCCTTTTGGCCTTAACAAAGTATTAACACTGAGGCAGTTGAGTCCCTAAAGGAATATCACTCTGCCTGTGATACAAGTCCTTCAAGGACTTGTCTATGGATTGTAAGTAGTGGGAATTTAATAATTTTTCTTCTGCCTTTGTTTCCCACATCATACACTGTCAATATTTTTTTGGTTGTAAAATTAAGAAAGGCCTTTTCTACCCCCAAGACTGTAAAAATATTCTCCTGTTTCTTCTTTTAGGATTTTATTTGCTTGTTGTTTAATATTGAAACCTTTAAACCTTCTGAAATTTACCTTTGTGTCTAGTATGAGGTAGGAGTTCAACTTCTTTTTTTTTAGATTTTATTTATTTATTTGTCAGAGAGAGAGTGTGTGAAAGCACACAAGCAGGGGGAACAGCAGGCAGAGGGAGAAGCTGGCTTCTTGCTGAACAAGGAGCCTGACACGGGACTCGATCCTAGGACCCTGAGATTATGACCTGAGCTGAAGGCAGATGCTTAACCCACTGAGCTGGGTGCCTGGGTGGCTCAGTGGGTTAAAGCCTCTACCTTCAGCTCAGGTCATGATCTCAGGGTCCTGGGATTGAGCCCCGAATAGGGCTCACTGCTCAGCTGGGAGCCTGCTTCCTCCTCTCTCTGCCTGCCTCTCTGCCTACTTGTAATCTCTCTGTCTCTGTCAAATAAATAAATAAAATCTTTGGGGGGAAAAAAAAAGAAGACTCATGGAATCCCAGAGGCTGAGGTCTTGTCAGGCTAAGGTCCTTTTTCCCTATAGGAAAGCATTAACATTAAGACAGTTGGGAGGGCGCCTGGGTGGCTCAGTGGGTTCAAGCCTCTGCCTTCGGCTCAGGTCATGATCTCAGGGTCCTGGGATCGAGGCCCGCATCCGGCTCTCCGCTCAGCGGGGAGCCTGCTTCCTCCTCTCTCTCTGCCTACTTNAAAAAAAAAGAGGGCGCCTGGGTGGCTCAGTGGGTTAAAGCCTCTGCCTTTGGCTCAGGTCATGATCCCAGGGTCCTGGGATCGAGGCCCCCATCGGGCTCTCTGCTCGGCAGGGAGCCTGCTTCCTCCTCTCCCTGTCTCTCTGCCTGCCTCTCTGCCTACTTGTAATCTCTCTCTGTGTGTCAAATAAAATAAATAAAATCTTTAAAAAATAAAAAAAAGACAGTTGGGAGTTTCTGGAAGAATGTCATATTCTGCCTGCTTCAAGTATTTTGTCAATGGGGTGCTGGTTATAAGGAAATTTAATTTTATCTACATTTCCTTCCATCTTTGTTCCCCACATCAGAAGGTATCATTAAATATTTGTCAGCTGAAAGAATAAATCAATCACTTCTACACACTTTTAGCAAGGAGTGGCCTCTGTGGGTGACATGTGCAATGGAAGGATGTAAAATTGGGAAGTGCAGTTGACAGGGGAAATCCACACAGCCATATGATTTAGGGTGTCAGCTTCCTGCTGCGGTTCCGCGTGCCCTTGCCTCGACAGACCTGCCCACATCGCTCCCTCCTCTTTCCCTCCCTTTTCCAGCCCCAGACCAATGATTTCAGTTGGCTGCAGCCTTCTTCCCACCCCTTCATGGCAGCATTAATCTTTGTGACTGTGATTCCTGCCCTGATACAACCACAGCTTCTACACCAACAGCTGGGGCTCTCTATTAAGGTGTGTCTCACACGAGGGCGAGTGAGAGACAGAGATGGAGAAAGTGCAACCTTTCAGCAGAGTCCTCTCGAACTCAGGAGTCCTGCTCTTATCTCTCAGGTCTGAGGAACCGGTTCAGCAGCTTCACTGGGTGGGGAGGGGATGGTTCTCTTACTTAAGCCTCCCTTGCAGCAATCTACTCTGAATACAAATAGGAATCACTACCATTTGTTAAATCCCTACTATGCACTAGCAGGTGCTTTACATCCATTGTTTCATTTAATCCAAAAACATATCAGCAAGGTAGATATTAAAATTTCTATTCACAGATGAGGAAATTTGCCCAAGGACACCTGGCAACTAAGGGGTACAGCAAGGATTTAAACACAGTTGTTGGGGGGCACCTGGGTGGCTCAGTGGGTTAAAGCCTCTGCCTTAGACTCAGGTCATAGTCTCAGGGTCCTGGGATCCAGCACCGAATTGGGCTCTCTGCTCATTGAGAGAGCCTGCTTTCTCCTCTCTCTCTCTGCCTGCCTCTCTGCCTACTTGTAATCTCTCTCTCTCTCTGTAAAATAAATAAATAAAATCTTTAAAAAAATTAAAAAAAAATAAACACAGTTGTATCTAAACAGTAACTGTCCTAGATGATTCACAACCAACCCAGTTAGACAGCCTCAAGGCTAGAGGTTCAGGGCTGTGAGAGTGTCACCTTCCCAGCCTGACATTCTAGGCACTGTACAGCTACTATCTAATTTCTTGATTAGTACACTTCCATATGCACTCCTCATTGTTGTTGAGCTCAGTGAAACATACACTGTCTTTGAAATTAGCCGAAAATTTTGGCTCCACCCATCTCCACCACTATGTTCCCTTAAGCAAGTCACTAAACCTCTCAGACACTGGCTTTACTTTACTCTGAGGATGGTAATACCAACCTGAGGGATTACTCTGAGGATAAAATGAGATATTGGAGATCAGGAGGCATCAATTACTTTCAAAATATTAGTCTGTTCTCCTAGCTAACACCTGAGAGTCCATGCTCTCTTGTCTACTCAAAGATATTGCTCCTGCAATTATTTTCTCTTTCTCCTAAATTGTTAATTTTCCTCACTCTGCCTCATCGGCACGCAACCTGCTGTAATAGCATATCTCCCAATTCAGGAGGAAAAAAATCCCACCATTAACTTCATTACTTTTCCAACTACTGTCCCATTTTGCTAGAGCAAAGTTCCTAAAAGGGCTGCCTATATCAAGTAGTTTTTGAATGTTGGTGAGGTCCAGGGCCGAAGGCCAAGAAACAATTCTTGAGACGTCTTTGGTGTAAAGAGGTGACTTTATTACAGGACAGGGACATGACCCCTGGGCAGGAAAAGGTGGTGCACCTGGGCCGTGAGGGGTGACTAATTACATACTTGGGAGTTGGGGGAAGTAAGGAAAAAGGGAGGTGTCCAAAAGGGCTTTGATATGCTAAAGAAGACTCTTGGGATCCTGGAGCCCTGGCTATTGTCAAGCTAAGGTTGTTTATCCCTCTAGCAAAGTATTAACAGTAAAACAGTTGGGAGTTTCTGGGAGGAATGTTATATTCTGCCTGCCTCAAGTTATTTGTCAATGGGCTGCAGGTTATAAGAAAATGTAATTTTATCTATGTTTCCTTCTACCTTTGTTTCCCACATCACATGGATGGGAGGGTGCTGTTAGGGCTCCAGGAAATTGAGTCTATGGATCTATCAACAACCTAACTTCCAGAGACCTGTAAGAATGCTTTTTTCTTTAAAAAAAAAAAAAAAAAAGCTTTTTTTCTTGTCAATCAGTAAGATACTTGTAAACTGATGGAGATTCTTGTCTTTCAGGGACTGAGATCTCTGTAAGTTAACCATTTGGTTTTTTTTCCTTCCCTTAGTTTTAGGGCAGTTAGTGATTCGGGAGAGCTAGGTTCTTGTCTCACAGAATCGAAGAATGAATCTCGCAGACAAAGGAGAGTGAGTAAAGTCACAGAGTTGTATTAAGCAAGGATACCAAAAAAGCTCTCATGAGCGAGAGGGGTCCTGACAGGGTTGCTAACGAGGGCTTTTAGGGTTGGTCTTTTATAGGAAGTTAACCAGGGAGCGCCTGGGTGGCTCAGTGGGTTCAAGCCTCTGCCTTCGGCTCAGGTCATGATCTCAGGGTCCTGGGATCGAGGCCCGCATCGGGCTGCTCAGCGGGGAGCCTGCTGCCTTCTCTCTCTGCCTGCCTCTCTGCCTACTTGTGATGTCTATCTGTCAAATAAATAAATAAAATCTTCAAAAAGAAAAGAAAGTTAACCAGGGAACTTAAATCTTTCTGACCTCTCTCCTTGACAGCACCTTTGTGTAAGTAAGACTAGTGATGACGTCTTTAATGGCTTACTTCTTTTTAGGGTCTGTTTGTTTTCTATTGACCACAGGAGACTGTCATAAATAAGACTCCCCCCTTGGACACCTAGAGCAGTGGGATCTGGAGTGTGTTCCCTTATCTCTGGTTTCCTTACACCTCCGCATTTTGGGGATTTCTGTGAGCCTGATCGTGGAGCCCCCTATCTATCTCTCCCTACCTAGCCCTGCCTGTCCCTTTTTTTACCAGGAGTGCCTGAGGAATGTCACACACATATCCCACCTGGGAGGGGGGGTGTAGTTTCAGGGTGTCAGCTTGTGCTTTGCCCTCAGCTTGCTTTTTGCTCCCTCATCATATAGGCACTTTGTCCACTTCCTCACCTTCAATTCTTTTAAATTTTTTGTTTCACTTTTTATTTAAGTTATCTCTATACCCAGTGTGGGACTCGAACTCACAACCCTGAAATCAAAGAGTTGCATGCTCCTCTAACTGAGCCAGCCAGGTGCCCCCTCCAATTCTTTTCTTAATTCACTCTAAGCTTTGTCTATACTACTTCACTGAAGCCTCTACGGAACAATTGCGGATGGCTGTCATTATGCCAAATCCAATAGTCAAGCCTTGGTTTTCTTTCTTTCTTTTTTTTTTTAAAAGATTTTATTTATTTATTTGACACAGAGAGAGAGATCAGATCACAAGTAGGCAGAGAGGCAGGCAGAGAGAGAGAGGAGGAAGCAGGCTCCCCGCTGAGCAGGGGGCCCAATGCGGGCCTCCATCCCAGGACCCTGAGATCATGACCTGAGTGGAAGGCAGAGGGTTGAAACCACTGAGCCACCCAGGCGCCCTCAAGCCTTGGTTTTCATCTTACATAACCTCTCAGTAGCATTTGTCCTGGTTAATCATTCTCTCCACAAAAACATTTATTTGACATCTGGGATTTTGCACTCTACTGATTTTTCTTTCATTTTATTGGCCTTTCCTTTTCTGGGTCCCTTTCCTGACTTCTAAATGTTACAGGGCCTTCCACATCGGAATCCTTGGTCCTCATTTCTCTTATGTCTCACTCACTCCCTAAGCTCATCTAATTTCAGGACCTTACACATCATTTATACAGCCCTGACTTCACCACTGGGCTTCAGAATACATACATTCAAAAAGCCTACTTGTCTCCCTTCTTTTATGTCTTACAGGCATTTCAAATTCAACTTGTCCAGAAAGAATTATTTTCTCCCTCCCACTCACGTACTGCTTTCCCAGTTTTTCCCATTTAGTAAAGTACATCAACATTTGCCCAGTTGCTGAAGTCAAAATTCCAGGGGTCATCCTTTAGCTTTTAGTCCTCTTTCCTTCATATTCTTTAATAATAATAATAATAATAATAATAATAATAATAATAATGGATCCTCAATCTGACCCTTCTTACAACCTTAGGAGAGGCACTGGGAGAGGGAGAAACAGAATCCTCAAGTAGACTCCCTGCTGAGCACAGAGCCTCAATTGCCTGGGGCTCAATTCCACAACCCAGAGATCAGGACCTGAGCCAAATGAAGAGTTGGCTGCTCAACTGACTGAGCCACCCAGGTACCCCCCAGGACAGCAAACTTCTGCTAAAACTAACAAACTGTAATCTGTCAGAGCAAACCTAGGGAACCAACTTAATTAGCATCATTCTAATGGCAATGGCTAAAGGAATTGAGATGCTAGAATTTGCTATGGAAGATAGGGAGTAACTGGACAAGAGCACCTCTGATAGGGAATGGGAGCATGAGAGTCCATCTGGCTTTCCTTCAGCCACAGTGAATATACATCCATATAGTCTATATATATCAAATTGATCATCAAACTGATTCCAAAGTTCTTAGTAATATTTTGTTTCCTATATTCCTTAATACCAAGAAGAGAGTCTTCTGGAGGGCAGGCAGGAACATAGCTATCCTTGAAATCCAGTCTTCCCATGGAATTAATATATTGATTTTCTAATTTATATATCAGTCCTTTTTGAATATGTAAATCCCCATAAGCTCTCCTGAGCTAGGATTCTCTAACAAAGTTGAGTTGAAGTTTGGCCCTGGGCTACAGTGATCAAGTGAGATGTTGCCCTGGGATCTAGCCTACATCCATGGCTGTTGTGTGAGGAACACTTAGGAAGCATTAAGAGAAAACCATAGTTGAGTGGTAGTGACTTAGATAAGGGTGGAAGCAGCTGCCTCTTCCCTGTCTCGGGCACCTCACTCTCCCTCTCTCTCTCAGATTAATTAATTAATTAAAAAATAAAAAAGTTTGCTATCCTGATGGACTCAGAGACTGCTTCCTCTCTGTGACTTCCAGGGTGACAGGATCATCGGCCCACATGACCAATTTTTCACCACCTAGAAGTTACTTCACTTTTCCAGTAATGAAGTACCATCCTAATTCATACTTTTACCACACAGGCCTTGGCCTGCTGCTGATGCCTAATTCTTTTTTTTAAAGATTTTATTTGTTTATTTGAAATAGAGTGAAAGACAGAGCATGAGACTGGTGGCACAGGCAGAGGGAGAAGCAGGCTCCCCGCCAAGCAGGGAGCCTGACGCTGGGCTCAATTCCAGGACCCTGGGATCATGACCTGAGCCAAACACAGATGCTTAATGACCAAGCCACCTAGGCACCTCTGATACTTAATATCTAACCATTACTCCATCTATTTTTTTATATCTTACTCAATCTTCCCAATGAACTCCTTTAATTATGTCTTTTTCCTACTTAGAAAACCTTTACTGTCTCTACAAAGTTCACACCTTTTGGCTAAGTGTTCTACATGAATCTACTCTGCAGCTGAAGTGGCCTGCCTGCTAAGTGTACCTTGGTTCTTGCCAATATGCTTTTGCTAATTGATGTTCTGGAATGCTCCTTCATTCCATTTCTACCTATCTAAATGATACAATCTCATGGGAAAAATGCCATCTCTAAAGTAATAGTTTTCAACATTTTCTAGTTAATGTCCTATGAGTCACTTTACAAATACCATTGGTCCTACTATTACATACACTTTTTTAAACATTTTATTTAGTCGACAGAGAGAAAGAGAGAAAGAGAGAGCGAACACGCACAGGGAGCAGCAGGCAGAGAGAGGGACAATAAGACTCCCTGCCCAGCCGCCGACCATACAGGGCTCCATCCCAGGACTCCAGGATCATGACCTGAGCCGAAGGCAGACAGTTAACTACCACCCAGGAGCCCCTCCATACTTTTTTTTTTAAAAGATAGATTTATTTATTTATTTATTTATTTATTTATTTATTTGACAGAGAGAGAGAGAGAGATCACAAGTAGGCAGAGAGGCAGGCAGAGAGAGGAGGAAGCAGGCTCTCCGCTGAGCAGGGAGCCCCAATGCAGGGCTTGATCCCAGGACCCTGAGATCATGACCTGAGCTGAAGGCAGAGGCTTTAACCCACTGAGCCACCCAGGGACCCCTCTCCATACATTTTTTAAAATTTGTTTTTCCCATATTCATAGACATCTCTGAGAACAAACTGAATTTTTACGATTCAATCACAAACTAATAAACAGAATCATTTTAGTAGTTTAGATTAAAATAACATTTAAAAACAGAAACACACACAAAGAGAAACACAAAAGAAATAATTTATCATATGTTGAAAGATAACAGTGGTTGTCTTTAGGTAATGGGGCAGTTCTTTCATATTTTCAAAATTTACGAAAGTTGCAATAAAGAACATGTACCAGGGGCAGCTGGGTGGCTTAGTCGTTAAGCACCAGCCTTCGGCTCAGGTCACAGTCCCAGGGTCCTGGGATCTAGTCCCACATAGGGTTCCCTGCTCAGCAGGAAACCTGCTTCTCCCTCTCCCACTCCCCCTGCTTGTGTTCCCTTTCTCACTGTGTCTCTCTGTCAAATAAATAAATTAAATAAATAAAATTTTTAAAAAAGAAGAAGAACACGTACCAATCTTTGTTTCTTTTTTTGAGAGAGAAAGAGTGGTGCACATGCAAGTGGGGGGTTGGGGAAAGGAGAAAGAGGGAGAAGCAGATTCTCCGCTGAGCAGGGAGTGGGACACATCCCAGGATCTAGGGATCTTGACCTGAGCAGAAGGCAGACACTTAACCGACTGAGCCACCCAGGCACCCCATGTATCAGTCTTATAAACATACACACATACATGCATGTGTGTATATTATTTTTTTTTAAGATTTTATTTATTTATTTGACAGAGAGAGATCACAAGTAGGCAGAGAGAGAGGAGGAAGCAGGCTCCCCGCTGAGCAGAGAGCCCGATGGGGGCCTCAATCCCAGGACCCCGAGATCATGACCTGAGCCGAAGGCAGAGGCTTTAACCCACTGAGCCACCCAGGCGCCCTATTATTTTTTTTTTCAGAAAAGAAATATCTAGATAGTTAAGTGTCTTAGTTGGGCTCTCTCCAAAGTCAGACCTTGAGATAAGGACTGGGCACAGGTCATTTATTTGGGAGATGATTTCAGGAACCAGAAAGAAGGGAGGGGAAAATGAGATAGAAAAGGGGGAAAACAACATATTAACCAGTTAATACTATGGGCAAGTGGGATCAACCCACCTAGGGAAGCCTCTGAAAAACTATGAAAATCACACCTCAAAAAAAAAAAAAAAGAAAAAAGAAAGAAAATCACACTTTAGAATTATCCTAGTGGAGACTGTGTTGGCTGGAGTATTTACCTAAAGATCCTTGTCCCTCTCGTTTTTGAGGGTTTCCCCTGGAGACCTTAACTCCCTCATCCTTTCAGGTTGCAGCTACACATAGCCAAGCAGACTTCTGTGGTGTGGAGAAAGCCCTGGGGCAGCAAAGCAGAGAAATACTATATAGTTCACGATGGATACTGTGGGTCACTCAACTCCTCAGCTATGCCAGATCTGGCAGGTTGATGTGTCACACAAATCTCCTACAACAAGACAGAATAGTTGTTGGGAAATTCTGTGCCCAATCTAGTTCACTTCTATTTCCAGCAGATAGTACCTGTACAAGTGACTGGGGTATACGCCTTCCAGAGGTGTTACTCATGAGAACCACTGACCTATTAAGGCTCGACTCTAGTCACATCTTCCCTATTACTCCCCATTTTACTCCTTTGAGTGTTTGGACCTTATGTGAATACAAATTTCAGACATTTATTCATCCAGCCCCACCAAATGGTATCCTGGAAAAAGCATGGATTTTGGAGTCATAGTTACCAGCTGTGGTTCCATTTACTGTCTTACTGTGCACAGATCATTTAGCCTCGTTTTTCAACTGCAAAATGTCCCTATTCCTAAGTTGCTGTGAAGATTAAATGAGATAATCTTTATGAAATATTCAGTACAGTGCCTGATGCATATAGTAAGAGCCCAAAAAACATTAGCTATTGTTTTGCTATTAAAAATGGTAGCTAAGGCATGTTTCCTAAACCAGTTTCTGTCACTGAAGAGGGTTCCCTGTCCTGTGGATCAGACAAGATAGAGTACATAGAGTCCACACCGAAATCAGTGGACTATGGTACAGTGGAATCATGGTACAAGTACAATGGCCTGCTGGGGAAAGGAGGGGATTGGAGCTTGGATCTGGAAGGATGAAGAAGCAGACTGCATAGTACAGCTCACAGGGCCTGGCCCTCAGGAAGCTCTTGAATTGGACCACAGGATCCAAGGGACCGAGAAAGAAAACAGACCCTCTATGTACAACCCTATGGCCATTCCCAGTAGCTACCCACGCAGGGATTCTCACTGTTTTGGGGGGGGGGGGAATTAGGTCCTATAAAGTTGGTTATCCCTTTGCTACAGAAAGGTTAACATCCTGCATTAAGGGCTAGTTTTTAAGCTGTCCAGGGTTTAGAAATGATTCTGCCCTTTAGAGACATTCATGGACTGGAAAGAGTTCAGGCTTTCCTTGAACGTGCTCCTGCCCTCTACTACAATGTCACTGGAAGTTCATCTCATGAAGGCAAGATCTTGTTCAAGATATTTTCAGCACGCTAGCAGAATACCTAGCACACAGTAGGGTCTCAGCACTATTTAAATGAAGGACACTCTACTGGATGGAAAGACACTCAGCCATTAACTCCTGGAGGTGAATCTGGATTTACAGTCTCCCTCTCCTTCCCAGGGTTCTTACTGACGCTGATAAGGAGTCTGGAGAGGGTCTAAGAGGGTCTGGTAAGAGCCAGGTGAGAGAGTATGAGTAAGTACTTCCCCTCACTGTCCTGCCTCAAGTTCCTTTTTCCTTTTCCAATTCCTTTTATTTTTTTTTTAAAGATTTTATTTATTTATTTGACACAGAGAGAGAGAGATTACAAGTAGGCAGAGAGGTATGCAGAGAGACAGGGAGGGGAGGAAGCAGGCTCCCCGCTGAGCAGAGAGCCCGATGCGGGCCTCGATCCCAGGACGCTGAGATCATGACCTGAGCCAAAAGCAGAGGCTTTAACCCACTGAACCACCCAGGCGCCCTCCAATTCCTTTTTAACTAGGTAAGGTACATAGGCCTACTCCCTCTGTCTCCAGGCTGTGAGCTTCTAGGGTGGCCCCTTTATTGCCCAGATTTCCATATGGGAATCTGTTATGGGAACCTGAACTTTGTTCTTAGTTTCTGCTTCTTACTCTCTGATTCTTAGTTTCTGCTGGGAAAACCCAATCTAGAGTAAGCAGTAAGTGCCAGCAAGTAAAACACCAGGATAGCTTCAAGACAGACTCAGAGGGCGCCTGGGTGGCTCAGTGGGTTAAAGCCTCTGCCTTCGGCTCAGGTCATGATCCCAGGGTACTGGGATCGAGGCCCGAGTCAGGCTCCCTGCTCGGCGGGGAGCCTGCTTCCGCCTCTCTCTGCCTGCCTCTCTGCCTACTTGTGATCTCCCTCTCTCTCTCTCTCTGTCAAGTAAATAAATTAAAAAAAAAAAAATCTTAAAAAAAAAAAGACGGACTCAGACACTTGGGAAGAGGGTATGTTTCCTCATCCCTCTGACCTGACCACATTCCTCTCACAGTCTAGAAACTTCTGCCAAATGCTGAAATGCTCAGTGAGACAAGGTTGAGAACTTGTCCCTCCCATCTAGTGGTCCAGAGAGGAGCCTTCCTAGGAGGCCTTTTCACTTTCCAGCCTTCATCAGTTTCAGCCTCCCCTTGCATCCCATAAGGCTGCCTCTGTGTAAGCACTTCTCGGTCTGTCTTCTACCTGTTCCTATGTTAGCCCCTCTGGACTGTGAACCTTGAAGTCAGAAGACAAGTCTGGTCCATCTAATTTTTGGTCCATTTTTTTTGGCCTGCAAAAGGGCTAGGTGCTATGATCTGAATGTTTGTGCTCACCCAAAATTCATATGTTGAAATCCTAATGCCCAGTGTGATGGTATTAGTACAAGGCACCTTTGGGAGGTACTTAAGTCATAAGGGTAGAACCATCATAAATTGGATTATTGCCTTATTAAAGAGGCTCCTGGGGTGCCTGGGTGGCTCAGTCAGTTAAATATTTGCCTTTGGCTGGGGTAATGATCCCTGAGATCAAGCCCTGAATCAGGGTCCCTACTCAGCAGAAAGCCTGCTTCTCTCCTTCTGCCTCTCCCCAGCTTGTGTGCACTCTCTCTCTCTCTCTCTCTCTCTCTCTCTCTCTCTCGCAAATAAATAAATAAAATATAAATAAAGATTTAGGGCGCTTGGGTGGCTCAGTGGGTTAAAGCCTCTGCCTTCAGCTCAGGTCATGATCTCAGGGTCCTGGGATCGAGGCCTGAATCAGGCTCTCCGCTCAGCGGGGAGCCTGCTTCCCCCTTTCTCTCTGCCTGCCTCTCTGCCTACTTGTGATCTGATCTCTCACTCTGTCAAATAAATAAATAAAATCTTAAAAAAAAAAGAGAGATTTTTTTAAAAAAGATTTTATTTATTTGACAGAGAGAGAGAGAGATCACAAGTAGGCTGAGAGAGAGGAGGAAGCAGGCTCCCCGCCGAGC
>LNAC01000063.1:2903333-2942927 GCA_002007465.1 Ailurus styani | reverse complement strand
AGAGAGAGAGAGGGGGAAGCAGGCTCCCTGCCAAGCAGAGAGCCCGATGCGGGCCTCGATCCCAGGACCCTGAGATCATGACCTGGGCCGAAAGCAGAGGCTTTAACCCACTGAGCCACCCAGGCGCCCTCTTCTTCTTCTTTTTTTAAAAGTAGTTTCCATGAAGCCCAACAAGGGGCTCGATCCCAGGACCCCGAGATCATGACCTGAGCCGAAAGCAGAGGCTTTAACCCACTGAGCCACCCAGGCGCCCTTTTTTTTTTAAGATTTATTTATTTATTTATTTNTTTATTTATTTATTTCACAGAGGGAGAGAGATCACAAGGAGGCAGAGAGGCAGGCAGACAGAGAGAGGGGGAAGCAGGCTCCCCGCTGAGCAGGGAGCCCGATGCAGGCCTCGATCCCAGGACCCCGAGATCATGACCTGAGCCGAAAGCAGAGGCTTTAACCCACTGAGCCACCCAGGCGATTTGGCTCTTTTTTGAAACTAACTTCTTTCTTGCCATTGTATTCTTTTTTTTT
This sequence comes from Ailurus styani, assembly GCA_002007465.1. Taxonomy (NCBI): domain Eukaryota; kingdom Metazoa; phylum Chordata; class Mammalia; order Carnivora; family Ailuridae; genus Ailurus; species Ailurus styani. The sequence goes on along the minus strand of LNAC01000063.1, from coordinate 2,942,405 downwards.
TTTTTTTTAAGATTTTATTTATTTATTTGACAGAGAGAGAGATTACAAGTAGGCAGAGAGAGGAGGAAGCAGGCTCCCCACTGAGCAGGCAGCCCGATGCGGGACTCGACCCCAGGACCCTGAGATCATGACCTGAGCCAAAGGCAGAGGCTTTAACCCACCGAGTCACCCAGGCAGTTTCGGATGATCTTGGGGAAGGTAATTTGAGAAGGCTCCCAGAAATTAGTTCTGTGGAGAAGGTGGTAGCTGACATGAAGGTGAGACTTGCCACAACCATTTTGCCACCATGAGGAGGTCAACTTCAGGATGAAGATGAGAGATTGGAAAGCAGAGAGAAAAAAATGGAAGAAAAGGGATACTGGTGTCATCTTTGAGCTTCTGAATCAGACTAACCCTAATCCTGCCTATGCGAGTCTGTAAATTTCCTTCACTGTTGAAGACAGCTTAAATTAAATTTTCTGTTAAGGGTAAAATGGAGTCTTAACTTCTCTATGGGTTAGTATAGGAGATTTTGGGAAAACCGAATAGGTACTCAGTCTAAGCTAGTCAGGGAAGATTCTCAGAAGACATATTTTGGGAGTAGGGGATAATTGAAAGAAACAGTGTTCCAGGTAGGGGAACAGCATACACAAAGACCCCAAAGTGAGAGAAAATATGGTGCATTTAGGAAACCATCTACTAATGGTAGAAGCCAGAAACCTAAGAGTCATTCTGATTCTTCCTTTATTTTTACTTCCCACATCTAAGGGATCACCAAATATTTCTAAAGTGTGTCCTCTCTATGACTGAGTTTGAGCTGCCCCTCTAAGACAGACCCTCATCACCTCTCACCTACCACCAAATGTCCCTGCTTCCAGTTTTGCACTTGTACCAGTCACTCCTTTCACTACTACTAGAATGACCTTTCCTTTTTTTCTTTTAAGATTTTATTTAGATAAATAAAAGAGAGATACAGCAAGAGAGGGAACACAAGAAGGGGGAGTAGGAGAGGGAGAAGCAGGTTTCCCGCTGAGCAGAGAGCAGGACGTGGGGCTTGATTCCAGGACCCTGGGACCATGCCCCGAGCCAAAGGCAGACACTTAACCACTGAGCCACCCAGGAGCCCCTAGAATGACCTTTCTTAAATTCACATCTGATCATAATCCTGTTTAGAATGTTTCCCTATTTCCCTCAGGATAAACTCTAAGCTTTTTAGCTTAGCACTCAGGGCCTTACTTAACCTCTCAGACCTCATCTCTTTCCCTTTTCCCATAGGGATTCTAATCTAGAGTTATGCCAAACCATTGCCATTCCCTTAAAACAACCTCCTTTTCTTACTTCTGAACCTTTTACATGATGTTGCCTCTGCAAAAATGCCTGGTTCTATTTTCTGCTAAAAAAACTACTGTATAGGGCGCCTGGGTGGCTCAGTGGGTTAAAGCCTCTGCTTTCGGCCCAGGTCATGATCTCAGGGTCCTGGGATCAAGGCCCGCATCGGGCTCTCTGCTCCGCAGGGAGCCTGCTTCCCCCTCTCTCTCTCTGCCTGCCTCTCTGCCTCCTTGTGATCTCTCTCCCGCTGTGAAATAAATAAATAAAATCTTTAAAAAAAAAAAAACAAAAAAAAAAAACAAAAAAAACCCAAAACTACTGCATATCTCTCCATCAGGATACTTTCACCTGCAAATATGAGAAAACCTTGATTCAAAACCTTATGCAAAAAGGTTATTTTATTATCTTATGTAAGTCCAGGGAAAGGGCAAATTCCAGACATAGTGTGACAATCAAGGCTCAGTGCCTCTACTTCCCTGACATTCTCTTGGCTTTTGTTCTCCTCTTTGCACTGGTTTTATCCTCATTCTGGAACCAAAATGGCTGTAGCAGTTCCAGGGTCACATCTGGATTTGACCATATTTATGTTTGTTAGGCTTCTTTGGTTGTAAGCAACAAAAACTGGCTCTAACCAAAGAGGAAAAAAAAAGCTTTTTGGGAAGGCTATAGGAGAACTTGGAAGACCAAAGGGAAGGTATGGCAGGGAACTGGCAGGATCCAGGGGGCTTCGGGAGATCCTATTAGCAGGGATTGCTTGACAGCCTTGGCAAGGTGCTAGTGAAATGTACTTAATGATAAAAAGCATGATGGGCGCCTGGGTGGCTCAGTGGGTTAATGCCTCTGCTTTTGGCTCAGGTCATGATCTCAGGGTCCTGGGATCAAGGCCCGCATCGGGCTCCCTGCTTAGTGGGGAGCCTGCTTCCCCCTCTCTCTCTCTGCCTGCCTCTCTGCCTCCTTGTGATCTCTCTCCCTCTGTGAAATAAATAAAATAAAATCTATTAAAAAAAATTAAAAAAAAATTAAAAAAAATGATAAAAAGCATGAAATTCAGCTGATTTTAGTCTTTTGATGACTGTATTAATAATGCAAACTCAAGGAAGGAATATCCACTTGGCATATCTTGGGTCTTTCATATACACGTTGGCTGGGGAGGGCAGGTACCTGAATTAATGACTGTTAAATTGGACACAATGAGGAGGAAGAAATCTCCAAAAAAGGGAGGAATGGACACTGGATAGCCCAAACAATACATTCCTACTATCCCTCCTACCTGAACTACTTGTTTCCCTTGGAATCTGAGACAACTCACTCGCGTGGTCTCCTACCTCTCAGGCTGTTCTCTGCCTCCTTGTTTTTTTGTTTTTGTTTTTGTTTTTGTTTTTGTTTTTGTTTTTAATTTTATTTTTATTATTTGCCCAAGGGGTACAGGTCTGTGAATCATCAGGCTTACATCTTTCACAGCATTCACCAAAGCACAAACCCTCCCCAATGTCCATTGTTTTTGTTTTTTTGTTTTTTCCCCCGCCTCCTTGTTTTTACAGTGGGGCAAGGCACTCTAGGCTGAGAGGCTTGTCTTTTGTAAAATGGGAGGGTGGTTGTCAAAGGGGTGGTGTGTTCTTAAGCTCGTCGGTTTTACAATCTGAAAACTACTGCTTTGAAAACTCTCGGAGCGATAGCTTTGTGCCTTGTATGAAACATTCCCTGGCACCAGAACTAAGAGCAAACTCTCCAATGCTGGGGAAGGTGAAGGCCTCAGCAGTTCATCAGTTAGCAAGGTCACCTGATTGTTGCACTTCAGACTTTGAAGAAGTCAGATTCAGCAGAAAAAAAGTATGGAGTCTGTCAGACCCTGCAGAAAGGTGGGAGGGATGGGATATATGGCATGTGTCTCTTGATGGCAAGTCTGCTAGGCTAAGATCAGTTTGAGTGATATGAAATTCTGATCATATAAGTTGGAATCTGAGTGTCTTTATGAGGACAGATGGGGTCAAAGTTTGGACATTTGGTCTACCGGGACATCACCTATATTGAGGAAACAGTGGGGAAGTAATCCAGGGGGCAAAAAAAAAAAAAGATGGAGAAGAGTAGAGGGGTGGCGGAAATGGAAGTGTGGGGAAAGAAAGGCAGAGCTACACAGAGAGGAAAACACATAAAATGCAAGACACCTCTCAGTCCAAATGGCCAGGTGTATTTCAAACATAAAGTCTGTAACTTAATAGCTCTGTGACTTTGGGCAAGCTACTTTACCTGGCTGAGTCTACCCAGTGTGTAAAATGGAACGTGAATACCTCCCTCACAGGCGGCTTCCAATGTGCTGATAACGTCTGTATCTTCACCTGGGTAATAGTTACATTGGAGGGGAAAAAAAAAAACATAGAGCTGTACGTTTAAGATTTTTTTTTTTAAAGATTTTTTTTTATTTATTTGAAAGAGAGAGAGAGATCACAAGAAGGCAGACAGAGAGGAGGAAGCAGGTTCCCTGCTGAGCAGAGAGCCCGATGTGGGGCTCGATCCCAGGACCCTGAGATCATGACCTGAGCCGAAGGCAGAGGCTTTAATCCACTGAGCCACCCAGGCGCCCCGTTTAAGATTTTTGCATTTTTCCTCTATGTATGCTATACTACACTTCAATTAAAAGGCTTACAAAAAAAATTAAGGACATTTCTTTCACAGGGTTGTTGTTAAGATTCAATAAAAACATGTTTATAAAGTCTAGCACAGTACTGGCACATTAATGCGCGGCCAGGGTTCACAGTCCAGATACAGGGACCACGAACTTTCTTGGAGCCCAGGGGCCCGAGGTCTTCCTTGTTACAAATTTCAGGCGGCGGCTTCTCCCGAGCCTGCTTGCCTGATTAAATAACGGGACCAGCTTAGGTATACGCTGGAAACCCGGGCAACCCGACTCCGTGAGAGAGGATAGAGAGCTGGTTCGGCGAATCCGGCAGGAGAGGAGACACCAGCGGCACCGGCAACGTGTCACCCCCATCGAGCCTCCTCCCTGCGCCAGAAGCCCCAGCAGCCTCGAGCGCTGTGGCCGCGGCGCGCGGTGCACTGTGGGCCAGCAGAGGCACCGCTTCCCCCGCCGCCGTAGCTCCCCACGTGGCGGGCGGCTGGTGCTTCACCCGGCCCCCGCGTCCTCCAAACCTGCGCAGTGAAGTGTATCTGAACAGCCAATCGGACCACTAGCAGCCTGAGGAGGAGATGGTGCAGGCTCGCAGCTCCGGCTTCCGCCCTACAGCTCTTCGCGGGGGGCAGGGGTGGGGTCCGCTACTGCGCGTGATGCTGAAAGCCCGGCCCTCTCCCCTCCACCGGGAGGAGCTTCCTCTCCACCGGCAGATTTAAGCCCGGTCCCTGCCTTGACCCTCGGACTAACTTCCCTTGCTGCCCACCGGTTCCGGAAGCTGCGGCCTGTCGGATCGTTGGCAGGGCGCAGGACCGAACAAAGATCACACTGTCTTGTTCGCGCTCTGTGCTCCAGCCGAGGTGAGTTTCTCCTGCTGCTGCCCCCAACTCTTCTTCCCCGCCCCGGGATAGAGCAGAGAGCGCAGGCTGTGGAGGCAGTCTGACTCGTTTTCGGATTTGAGCTCTGTGTCATCTTGCATAAGTTCTCAGTTTCTCTGGACCTCAGTTTTCAGACCAATGAAATGAGTTCCTGTGTTGGAACTGTAGTGAGAATTAAGTGAGATAAAGCTTTTAAAGCGCCCGCCAACTATTAGGTGCTCAGTAAGTTTTAGTTGTCCTCTTTTTGTTTGCTCACCAGCACGATTTTTGCAGGAACTCTGGCCTTTCTGTGGGATTGCAGAGTTAACTTCTGGATTTGGCCGAAGTGGATAGACTTAGCTTACTTTTAGGCACCTGCCTTGGGTTTGGAAAAGCTAGGGCATGTTTTTCGGTTGCCTCAGACCTCTGTTACTGTAAGCCTGGATGGAATCTGAACTGTTACCAGATGGGGTTACTATTAACTAACTCTTCACTTCAGCCTACCCATACTCATGCTGCAAGACCTCCCTGAAAGAGTCCTGATGCTTCTATTGAAGCCTGTTACTTTCCCCAAGATCTCGGTTTTCTTGTTTGTACAGGAGCAATTCCAGTACCATCCTGTATAAAGCCACTGTTTGTTTTTTTTTTTCCTGAAAATGGTAAAGTGCTTTGGTATTTTCCAGAGATGATTCTTTCCAGGTTACCCAAGAAGGAAAGAAAGAAGGTGATTAAGGCAGTGACTTCTTCAAATGTACCCCCCACCCCAGGTGTCAAGCTCTCCCCCATTTGCCTTTGTGTCTTTAGTGTATGTGTGTGTGTGCGCGCGCGCGTGGGCACACATGCTCACATGTGTGTTTCTATGTGTATCTATGGGGCAGGCACTCTAGGAGTGAGGGGTTCAGATAGATGATACTCTCTGACCTCAAGGAGTACCCTGGTTTGTGAGGGAAAGAGGTATAAACAAACAACTGCAGCTGTGTGCACAGCTATGGGTGCATGGGAGGGGCAAGTGCTAGCTGAAGGATGAGCCTCAGCTAGCCAGGCAAGGGTGGGACTTGGGGAAGCAAAGTGTGCCTGGACTCAAATAAGTGGTGACTGGTTCTGCAAAGTCTGAAACTTGGAGTTTGCAATGAAGAGGTGGGAAAATGAGTAAGGTGGCAGCCAGGTTAAGAAAGGTGTGACTAGGGCGCCTGGGTGGCTCAGTGGGTTAAGGCCGCTGCCTTCGGCTCAGGTCATGATCCCAGGGTCCTGGGATTGAGGCCCACATCGGGCTCTCTGCTCGGCGGGGAGCCTGCTTCCTCCTCTCTCCTCTCTCTCTGCCTGCCTCTCTGCCTACTTGTAATCTCTCTCTCTGTGTCAAATGAATAAATAAAATCTTTAAAAAAAAAAAAAAAAGAAAGGTGTGACTAAGGAATGTAGACTTTATCCTTAAGGTAGGCAAGGGCTGGTGGAAGAGTTTGAGCCTTGGGGTCACATGGTCAGATTTACTGAATGGATTGTGGGGAGAGTGGCCACTCTGGAAGCAGAGAGATGGGTGGTTCAGGTAGGGGTGGTTCAGGTAGAGCAGTAGCAGTCAGTGGAGGCCGATATGGATGGACTGGAGAAAGACTTAAGAAATACACATTTAAAATTCTTTTCACATACATTAAGAAGTACATGAAGTGTTACTGCGGTCTTAGGTTTTCCATTACAGTTCAGAGCAAACTGTATCTTTTGAAAAAATATTTACCAATATTAATAGGATTTTTAACCCAGCCAAATAAACTAAATCTTGGCCACGGTTACATATTTAAAGTAATTTTCCATGCTGGCTTCTTAGAAGTACAGGTAAGGATATACTACCCTACCCATCACCTGTCAAAACCATAATCTGATAAATAATACCATTATCTATCTGGCAGAATGAACTGAATGGCCAAATGAACTGAAATATTTTATTTTATTTTATTTATTTATTTTTTAAAGATTTTATTTATTTATTTGACACAGAGAGAGAGATTACAAGTATGCAGAGAGGCAGGCAGAGAGAGAGGAGGAAGCAGGCTCCCTGCTGAGCAGGGAGCCCGATGCGGGCCTCAATCCCAGGACCCTGAGATCATGACCTGAGCGGAAGGCAGAGGCTTTAACCCACTGAGCCACCCAGGCGCCCGCAGAATCAGTTCTTACTGTGGTATCTGAAGACATGAGCTTAACTAGGGAGTGGGAAGAGGACTGGGGACAGAGCCCTGAGGGACACCAGCATTTATGGAAAGTAGAAGAAAGGCCATGCAGCCAGAGAACACCCATGTAAATACTGCTTCCTCTTTTTCCTGTGTTTTCGAGTTCCCTGCATCCAGGCAGCAGCTATAGAGCCCTCCTCTGAGAAGGGAAGACAGTCCCAGAGAGAAGGAATGTAGGTGCTGACTTGGGAATAATAAAACCTTTTTTTTTTTTTTAAGATTTTAAGTAATCTCAACACCCAACGTGGGGCTTGAACTTGCAACCCCAAGATCAAGAGCTGTATGCTCCACTGAGTGAGCCAGCCAGGTGCCCCTAAAACCTGAGTCCTGATACCACCCCTCCCCACATACAGCCTGTTTTTCTTTTTTATGTGTAAAAGCTCTCCCAAGTTAACATGAGGGTTTCTGATTGCTGCCAGAGGCCAAGCCAGGCAGTTCCTGACAACTTCAGAGCCTGTTAAGGCAGGAGAAGGCTGGAACACCAATGCATGAGGCAGATGATGAAGAGGAAGTCAGGACCTGGCAGAGTCTGACTTCCTGTCCTAGAGAAAAACGTTTGTTCTCTCCTGCAGCCCCTCCATTCTCTCCTTTGGAGCTCTTGTTCTTTGAAGCTCTTTGTTCGGTGTTCCTTCTCCTATGAGTCCCACTCCCCCATGCCTCAGCCTTTTGGGTTTTCATTTTCACCATCAAAAGAAGGGGAGAAGCAGGCATCAAATTTCTTCCTTTTTGTCTTAGACCAGGGTTTTGTTCAAGCTTTCAGCCTAAGTCCATGTGTAATTTCAGATTTCTCCAGTGTGTGCCGGGAAATCTGGGAGAGGCCAACAGGTCCCCTGTTTGGAGATCAAGCCCAGGAAACCAGCCTCAGACCCTGGTGGCGGCTGGCAGGCTAGTTTCTCCCATGAAGTTCAGACATGCTTGCCTGATCCCTGGGAAGTATGTGTCCCTGGGAAGTTTGGTAACAGCATTGCCTTCAGTGATCTGTGATTTGCTGCCCAGACTGAACATTTTTGTTTTTGTTTTAGCAGAAAAAGGTGGTCTCCATAACCAGGGTATGCTAGATTATAAAATTCTTCCAGAGTTGGAAGTATTAGGAAAGACAATTTTGATATGTCAGCTATACTTAACAACTTAATCTTATTTCCTGCTCTACCATAATATTTTCAGGACTTGGAAACAAAGGTTATATTTATAAAGTTATTGCTGGCAATGAAATCGATCTCAAGGGAGTGATATCTATAGTACTGATGAGATCAAGGGAAAAGGTTATTTCTACCTTATTGGTTCTTAGGATGAGCATTCTCTTTTCCCTTTTGCTTGGATAATTCCTATTCATCAAGATGACTCAGGGGCACCTTGCTGGCTTAGTTGGTAGAGCGTGCAACTTTTTTTGTTTTTGTTTGTTTGTTTGTTTGTTTTTTGAGAGCAGGGTTGAGAGGGAGGGAGAGAGAATTTTTTTTTCTTTTCCTTATTTAATTAATTAATTTATTTAAGATTTTATTTATTTATTTGACAGAGACACAGCGTGAGAGGGAACACAAGGGAGTGGGAGAGGAAAAGCAGTCTTCCCGAGGAGCAGGGAGCCTGATGTGGGCCTGCATCCTAGGAGACTGGGATCATGACCTGAGCTGAAGCCAGACACTTAATGACTGAGCCACCCAGGCACTCCCTTTTTTTTTTTTTTTAGATCGGGTGGGGGGTGGTGTTGGAGCAAAGGGAGAGGGAGAGAGAATCTTAAGTAGTCCCCACACCTAGCACAGAGCCCAGTCTCACAACCCTGAGATCATGACCTGAGTCAAAATCAAGAGTTGGGCACTTAACTGACTGAGCCACCCAGGCATCCTGAGCATGAAACTCTTGATCGCAGGGTTGTGAGTTTGAGCCCCACACTGGGTATAGAGATTACTTAAAAATAAAATCTTAAAAAAAAGAGACTCAAATATTATCTCCAAGAAGCCATCCTTGCAGGGTTATTCTTTTCTTGTAGCCCTTGTGTAGATTTTGGTCCCATCTTATACATTGTGCTGATATCTTCTATCCTTATTGTACCAGCCCGTAAACTCCAAGAGGGCAGGGACTCTATTTGCATATGTGTGTCTGTTAGGCCTAGCACAAGGCCCAGAACATTCATCATTTGCTGACTCAGTATTCTTGGGCCATTTGGAGACTTCTGATTTTGAAAGCTCTCCAAAGAGGGTTGCTCCAATCACCCACCTGTTTTGTTCAGTTGGAAATTTTCTCGTGTCTATAACTTAACTGCTGTGTCTGATTCCCCTCCCTGGAAAGCCTTCTCCCCTTGACTCTTGGGAAAGTCCAGCTTATTCTTAAAAGCCAATGTCAATATTTCCTGGTCCTTGCCCTAACAGAAGTCATTTGCTTTTCTGTAGCACACTGTGATATGTGCCTACTGTGAGGCAAAGGATATGAGTATTATATCTATCTGTGTTCACCTGCCCTTTTCTTGCCTTTATCCATTGGCTCCTTCTTAGATCCTTGGCTCTGCCACTTCGCAGATGTTGATTTGGGGGCAAATAACTTTACCTCTTTTGAGTTTGTTTTTTTCATCTAAAAAATGATCTGCTTACCTTTGGAGAGCCCACTCAGGCCTAGCCACATGCCGATCAGTTCTCTCTGTCAGGGACTAGGAGAATCTCTAGTTTCTGACAGCCTCCTGGTAACGTCCATCTCATCCTCAGAGAAATGACCTGTTCTGAATCCACTCTGTCACCTGGTCTCACTTTGACTCTTAATGGCATTTGCCTGTCTTACCCTGGCCTGAGACGTTATGCACTCTAGGCTGGGTACTTCAGGGAGTCACTCACCTTGGTCTCTCGGTATCAGAACTCTCTAACACAGACTGTTAGCCTGGCAGAAGGAAGGCCAGCCAGGCCGGTGGTCCAGTTAATGTTTGTCCAGGAGCTACTGGCTTTGGTTGGTTCGGGCTACCCTGTCTTAGCTGCCCTCTGCTCACAGGCACATGTGCACAACTGTGTTGTTTGTTCTGTCACCTCTTGCTTCCTTTACTACCCATGTTTTATTTTATTTTTTAAAGATTGTATTTATTTGACAGAGAGAAGGACAGCAAGAGCAGGAACACAAGTAGGGGGAGTGGGAGAGGGAGAAACAGGCTTCCCACTGAGCAGGGAGCCCTTGCGGGACTCAATCCCAGGACCCTGGGATCATGGCCTGAGCCGAAGGCAGGTGCTTAACAACTGAGCCACCCAGGCGTCCCTACCACCCGTGTTTTACAGGAGTCTTTTTTTTTTTTTTTAAGATTTTATTTATTTATTTGACAGATAGAGATCACAAGTAGGCAGAGAGGCAGGCAGAGAGGGATGAGGAAGCAGGCTCCTTGCTGAGCAGGGAGCCCAATACAGGCCTCGATCCCAGCACCCTGAGATCATGACCTGAGCCGAAGGCAGAGGCTTGAACCCACTGAGCCACTCAGGCGCCCTACAGGAGTCTTGACCAATGGGTAGCTGAGGCTCAAGTAGCAACACTGACTCCATCCCATTCTCTTCCCATCTGTGTTTCAGGGGGCAATGGCGGTTTCATGTGTCTTCCTGCATACTGGGCAGAAGATGCCCCTGGTTGGGCTGGGCACCTGGAAGAGCGATCCTGGCCAGGTGAGAGATGGAGGAAGGGGAGGAGGGCTTCTTGTACCTCTGCCTGGGAAAAGGCCGAATTTGGGAGAGGGTCCCTGAATTTTCCCTAGCAGTCCCATCGCTATACTCCATTAGGGATAAGCCTGCAGGGCAGCGGGAGGAAACAAGGGAAGAAGAGACCAGCAGTGAGCCATTGGCTTCCTGAGGTGACTCAGAGGAAGGGCTGAGGGGCACAGAAGGGCCAAAGGAATAGGAAGGAATCCTTTCCCTAATTGGATCTGCACTTAGTGCTGTGGCAGACATGGGACCCCACTGTGCCTGGCCCTGTGCTGCCTCCTAATATGGCACTTATCACCCTGTGCTGTGCTCATGTCTCCCTCTCTCACACCGGGCTCCTTAAGGGCCAGGCCACTCCCCAGTGCTCAGTCCAGAGGTAGGCACGTGGCAGGTGTTGGGTTTGAAGAATAGCTAGGTCAGCTGCTTAGACCAAGGGGTAGAAAACTTTTTCTTAAAGAACCAGATGCTTAACAGTTTGTTTTTTTTTTAGTTTTTTTATTTTTTAAAGATTTTTATTTATTTATTTGACACAGAGAGAGAGATTACAAGTAGGCAGAGAGGCAGGCAGAGAGACAGGGAGAGGAGGAAGCAGGCTCCCTGCCGAGCAGAGAGCCCGATGGGGGCCTCGATCCCAGGACCCTGAGATCATGACCTGAGCCGAAAGCAGAGGCTTTAACCCACTGAGCCACCCAGGCGCCCGATGCTTAACAGTTTTGATTTTGCTGGAGAAGTGGCAAAATATGGGCGATTATGTACTTATGTAACCATTTAAAGATGTAAAAATCATTTTTTTTAAATTTTTTTTAAGATTTTATTTATTTATTTGACAGAGAGAGATCAGATCACAAGTAGGCAGAGAGGCAGGCAGAGAGAGAGGAGGAAGCAGGCTCCCTGCAGAGCAGACAGCCCGATGCGGGCCTCGATCCCAGGACGCTGAGATCATGACCTGAGCCGAAGGCAGAGGCTTTAACCCACTGAGCCACCCAGGCGCCCGATAAACCCTGGTATAGACTCTTCCAGCTTAGGGGAGTGTGGGAATAGAGACCTGCTTTCCTAGGGTTGTCATAACTAGAGATGCAGCTCCCACCCGGGGTGGGGCATCTTCCCAGGGCTTCTTCCTTGTTCTTTGGAAATCTGAGTCAGAGTTTAGAGTAGTTTGGGGATTAAGTTTGAGAGGGACTCTGGCGGGGAGAATAACCTCATCTCTCTGGGATTTTAGACTGGTATTTGTGGTGTGCTCTGCCTCTTTTCCCTTTGCTTTCCTTCCTCCCCTAGCCTAGAACCCTGGAGCCAGGATCTTTGTGCCCTAGGCAGGCATTGACATGGCCCACGATGGGTCAGATAGGGGCAGAGGGTGGAGATCAGAGAACTGGCCAAGATGAGGGGTATGGGGCAGCAGGGGCGAGGGGAGTACCCCTGGATAGTAAAGAGCTGCACCTAGAAGGGGATCGTAAATGGCAAGGCCTTGGCACCCTTGGTTCTGCTTCTGATGCCAAGTTTCTAGTTAGTTTCCTAGCAGATTGACTCACCTGTCCTCCTACTTCTGTCTGCTTTCTTCTCTTCCTGACAGAGGGCTCTGGGCCCAGCTTCCATCTCACTTTTCTGTCTTCCTTAATTTTTTTCCCCTCTCAGAGCTCTTCTGCTCCCCTGAACTCCCAGAGCTCACCTGATCTACATGGCTCCATAAGGGTCTCTCCGTGTGGCCTTAGCCTACGAATTATTTACCTGTGTATCATGTTTCCCTAACCAGGTCCTCAGGTCTAGAGAACCAGTCTCTATAACCTATACTTCTGTTCCCTGTCAGTGTATCCATCCATCTTCTGAGCATCTAACTGGGAATACAATGTTAGTTTTTTACTGGGTCCCACTGAGATTGCTTGGGTAGGAGGAAACCTTGGGGTTATTGGGTTGGCACAAAAGGTTTAGAGTCTCTGAAGAGGCTTCTGGTCCCCTCGACTAGAACCACCTTTCATCTTCTCGCCCCTACTTTCTGACGACTGCAGTGGTATATGCCTGCCCCTCCTCCATCAGTCACCCTCAGGAGGGCAGTTTCTGGCCTAGGCCAACAGCTGAAATCTCTGCTTCTCTCACCTGACAGGTGAAAGCAGCTGTCAAGTACGCCCTGAGTGTAGGCTACCGCCACATTGACTGTGCTGCTATCTACGGCAATGAGACTGAGATCGGGGAGGCTCTGAAGGAGAATGTGGGACCTGGCAAGGTGAGGACGGGGGCTACAGAGGGCTGGGGCCTGGCTGGAGGGATCTGGCAGCATCTTCCTTTTAAGCCCTCTCTCACAGAGGTGAGGGTGGGTGAGACTGGGTGCCCACGGCTCCTCTCACTATGGGTCCTGCCCCCTGGCCCAGGCGGTCCCCCGAGAGGAGCTGTTTGTGACTTCGAAACTGTGGAACACTAAACACCACCCTGAGGATGTGGAGCCTGCCCTCCGGAAGACGCTGGCTGACCTCCAGCTGGAGTATTTGGACCTGTACCTGATGCACTGGCCTTACGCGTTTGAGTGAGCCTGGCCAGGGTCTTCATCCGGGGAGTCAGGTGTGGGGGGAGTCACGTTTGTGACCTATAAGGCACAGTAGCAGAGCAGGAGAGGAACACGCCTCAGCTCGCCATGGGAACCCAGCCTTCTGTGCTATTGTGCTGGGAGTTCAGCTACAGGAAGGAGTGTAGCCTCCCACGGTGGGTATTCCAGGGGCACGTGAGTGGGCCCTCCTGCTCCCTTTATTCATTCCAGAAAACTGGTAGCTTCTGCTGAGCTAGGCCTAGGGTTGCAGTAGAGAATCAGCTCTAGCAGAGGGTATGAAAGAGGCCTTACCGTCAGCTCTGTGCCCTGTACTGGAAGAAGGTTGCCAGAGCCTGCAACTCTCTGAGGAGGAAGGCATTCAGAAAGACTTCCCAGAGGAGAGGAGATACAGTCTGGGTCTAGGAAAAAGAGGAGAGGGAATGGGCATTCTATACAGAATTAATGCCTGGGTCATGACCTGACAGGGCAAAAAACCATGCTTGTTTCTTATGCTTGGCTTTTGGCCCTTTCTGGGCTTAGTATGAGGACACAGAGTGACCGGATGGGCAGGTAAGGCAGGAGACTTGCATTTGTGCCCAATCGTGTGTGTGGGGGGTGCTTTCTTTTACTTAGGCGGGGAGACAATCCTTTCCCTAAGAATGCCGATGGGACTATGCGCTATGACTCTACCCACTACAAGGAGACCTGGAAAGCTCTGGAGGCACTGGTGGCTAAGGGGCTGGTACGGGCACTGGGCCTGTCCAACTTCAGCAGTCGGCAGATCGACGATGTGCTCAGTGTGGCCTCTGTGCGCCCGGCTGTCCTGCAGGTGAGCACAGCAGAGCAGATCTGTTGGTTTGGGGGTCTGTGTGTACAAAAACATGAGTGAGCAAATGATGGGTCTCCTTCATGGAAATGGCTAACAAGTTTTCAGAAGTGTTGTTGTAGAAATTCTCTGCAATAAAGTAGAGCATTGGGGTACCTGGGTGGCTCAATTGGTTAAGCGTCTGCCTTCGGCTCAGGTCATGATCCCAAGGTCCTGGGATTGAGCCCCGCATTGGGCTCCCTTTGAACAGGGAGCCTGCTTCTCTCTCTCTCTCAAATAAATAAAATCTTTTAAAAAAAGGAAAAAAGAAGAAAGAAAAGAAAGGCATAGAGTTAACTACACTGGAATTGAAAGAAAAAAGGGCTAAAAAAGTCTTTTTGATTCAAGCACAGTGGAAATAAATGTGAATAATATACATGTAAAGTAAGGTTCTGTCAGTGAGAGAGAACAGGTACTATGTATTGATTTATATCAAATACAAGAATATTAGAAAGCCAAAGATAAAGACAGACATTGAAGTGTAGGAAGAGAATGAAATGGACAGTGAAAGATGGAGGATGGGGAAAGTGGGGCGGTCAGCAATGTAAGGTTGGTGGAGATGTGCACGACTGGTGGGGCCCGCCAGCTGGGTGGGGCCAGCCTTTAGTGATGGTTTTTTTCTTGTGTTAGGTGGAATGTCACCCATACTTGGCTCAGAAGGAGCTGATTGCCCACTGCCAAGCACGCGGCCTGGAGGTGACTGCTTATAGCCCTCTGGGCTCCTCTGATCGAGCTTGGCGTGATCCTGATGAACCGGTCCTACTTGAGGAGCCAGTGGTCCTGGCCCTGGCAGAAAAGTATGGCCGGTCTCCAGCTCAGATCCTGCTCAGGTGCGGGCTGTCTTGGGGAAAGGAGGTGGGTGAGGTCACCTGGGTTGGGAGGCCAGGGTTGAGGGATTCCTTGTCCAGCTACCTGAGTGAGGCTGCTAATCCTGCTGTGTAATCGGGGCGGGGGAGGGAGCAGCTACTCTGAGGCATGTTCCCGTTCCACTGGGGCTCAGGGACTCCAGGAGTTTCAAGAAGGCTGTGTGGTAGAGGAAACAGTGCTTGTGAGGACTGACTCCTCTTCCTCATCCGCTTCAATCCCCCACCTTAGGTGGCAGGTGCAGCGGAAAGTGATCTGCATTCCCAAGAGTATTACCCCTTCACGTATCCTCCAGAACATCCAGGTACTTGGCTGGTGATGGGTCCTGTCTTCTTTAGCCAGCTGGCTCACAGTGTGGCTCTGATTCTGCCTGGCAAGAAGGCAGTGTTCTGGAATTCCAACTCCTGCACACGAAGCTGGCTTTCCTGACACACAACCCCCCCCTTCCCATTCCCAGGTGTTTGACTTTACCTTTAGCCTGGACGAGATGAAGCAACTAGATGACCTAAATAAAAATTGGCGATACATTGTGCCCATGCTCACAGTGAGTATATATCAGCTGCCAGAGTTAGGGAATGTAAGATTTGGGGTGGAATTCTGGCCCAAATGTGGCCTCAACACATTTGGTCAGAGGTGAGGCAGGATGTTGTTGGTAGGATTGCTGTCCTGGACACAGTGGGCTCCTTTCTTTTTATTACGCTTGGGGAAGTAGTATGGTTCAGAGTAAAGCGTTATAGCCTGTGAGTCCCAGTCCTGCTTGATATCTAGTGGCTTAGAACGAAGTTATTTCACTTCTGCAAGCCTCAATTTCCTGTCTATAAAATGATCCCAGTTCCTGGCACCATAGCAAGTTCTCAGTAAATGGTATAAATGAGAGGAGCCTAGAAGGCCTTCTCAACCTTGGTAGGGGGATTGAGGTGGGTTGAAGCCAGTTACAGGTAAGAAAATAAATATTCCTTATTTCAGCTGAAACTGCAAACTCTTAGGCTCAGGGCCAGCAGCTATATACCAGGCTATGGTTTGCTGGAATGCTGTCGATACTGGCATTCTCTGAGGCCCAGGTCGTGCACTACCATCTGGCATAGTGCTCTATACAGGGGATGTTTGGGAAGATTCAGGGAAAGATGCTGTGTCTTTGGAATGTCAGCTCCTGCTAATAGAGCCATCTGTCTGTCTCTCTTTCCAGGTGGATGGGAAGAGGGTCCCGAGAGATGCAGGGCACCCTCTGTACCCCTTTAATGACCCGTACTGAGACCCCCCACTACCTGTTTTCCTTTCCAGCTCTCCAGCTACAAGGTCCTGCCACCTGCAGGAGTTAATAAAGCCACTGGAGCATCCACACTACTTGCTTGTCTTATTTGTCTCGTCGGACCTGAGATGGAAATTATTTCGCTTAGGATTGCTGGACTGGGGCGCCTGGGTGGCTCAGTCGGTTAAAGCCTCTGCGTTTGGCTCAGGTCATGATTTCAGGGTCCTGGGATTGAGGCCCACATCGGGCTTCCTGTTCAGCAGGGAGCCTGCTTCCTCCTCTCTCTCTGCCTGCCTTTCTGCCTACTTGTGGTCTCATCTCTCTCTGTGTGTCAAATAAATAAATAAAATCTTAAAAAAAAAAAAAAAAAAGGAATGCTGGACTGAGGGATGCCGGGTGCCACTTGCCCCAAGCCCAGACTTCTTTCTTTTTTGGTTCTGGAGAAACCACGATGTTCCATTTCTAGTTTCGAGTTAGGTACCTTGAGGGAATAGCGCCATCTAGTGACAGCTCTCGGCAGTACATGCTGTCCCCTGGTGCCCAAAATTAGTGTTCTCAGGGTGAGATCAAGATAATGAGAGTCCTGTGGTTTCCTGGCACTGCCTGGTCTGGGTCTTCGGTTCCCACCCCACCCCACCGCTTTATTGAGCGCCTACATTTAGGACTATGAAGAGCCAAAAAACACATTCAGAAGTTCAGGAGTCCCAGTATATAAAACCAGGAAAGGTGGGGATAGGGGTTTTGTCTCAAGACACTCCAGTCAGTGTGCATAGGCTATCTGAAGGAGGTTGAGTGAGTCTGAAAACTTGTCACTTTGCACCTGTCTGAAGGTCCTATCTTACATATTTTATAGTCCTACCAAAGGCCACGGAGGTTTTAGGAGGGTTTTTGAAAAATTCTAAACCTAAGTCACACAAAACTAGTTTTCCAGTGGAAACATTGCTCAATAAAATATTTATTGGGTACTTACTAGTATGAGTTAGACACAATGCCACACCCAGGAGACAAAGACGCATAGGTCCCTACAGTTTAACGGAGGAAACAGACTTTAATTGCATAATTAGTTTAATTACACTTGGAAGAAGTGCTATGAAAAGTGCAGAGTGAGGAGCATACTGATTTAATGAGCTGAGATATGAAGGATGAATAGGGATTAATTAGTTAAAAGAGGTGAGAGTGGGAATAATCTAACATGCAAATTGGATAGGTTATGGGGAAAGCCTTGAAACTGGAAGAAGCTGTTGGAAAAACCTAAAGTCTTCTGTGATAGAAACTGAAAGTGAGTGGGGGTGGAATGGCATGAAATAATGCTGAAATTAGGTAGGACCTGGTGATGGAGAGACTAAGATTTTGCTTTTATCCTGAATGTAGCAGAAAGCCAAGGAAGAGTTTGGAGCAAGACTAACTTGGCTTGATTAGTGTCTCAGCAACACAACACTGGTGCAGTGGAGAGAATGGATCAAACAGATAAAAGATGGAGGGAAGCATGTTGGAAGTTAAGTCTTTTTCTCTGGTCCTTTCTACCTGGAGCAATGCACCACTTAGCCCATTGTGCAAGCCCATTGTGCAGTTAACCTCAATTACTTAAATGTTCAGTTTAGGTGTCACTTCGTCTGTGACATCTTTCCTGACCTTGTGGCTTGCTATACAATTCCATAGTTTCTTGACATATTTGATCCAAGTTTCTACAGTTATGAGGTAGTTTGAGTATGCATTAGTTTGCTAGGCGCCCTGTAACAGTACCACAGAATGGGTGACTTAACAGAAATTGATTTCTCACACTTCTGGAAGCTACAAGTCCAAGGTCAAGGTATCAGCAGGATTGCTTCCTTCTGAAGGTCATGAGGGAAGGATTTGTTCCAGGTCTTTCACCCTGGCTTATAGATGGCTATCTTCCTGTGCCTTTACAATCTCTTCTCTCTGTATGTATGTCCAACTTTCTTCTTCTTCTTCTTTTTTTTTTTTTGGCTGCTAGAAACAACAGAGAACTTTGTTATTCCAATTATAAAGGGCGGGTCTCTGTAGGACGAGGGAGGGAACTTTGACAGCGGGGGAAGAGGCCCCTACTTGCTGGTGATGAGTGGGTTCCACAGGACCATGATGACCAAGTCACCACACAGGAACATCTTGGAGATGTAGCAGTCCTTGTTGACCAGCTCGGACTTTTTGCCCTTGCCACTCTTGGGGATCTCAGTCCACATCTGTTTCACATTCAACAGCACCAGCTTGCAGTATCTGCTTCCAGATACAGCCACATTCTAAGGTACTTGGAGTTAGGACTTAAGTATATAAATTTGGAGAGGATACAATTCAGCCCATATCAGGAGGCAGAAGTTACCATAACATAAAATTACTCACTAATAAACTGCTTAAAAATTATTCCTGACTCAAACATTTCACCTCGCTTAACTTTAGCATTGCTCTATAGACATCTTTGTCTAATCACTGGATAACACAGCACACGTCCATGGCAAAGTGAAATTGCAGATCTTGTAGAAGATGTACTTGAAACTGAAAGTGGGGCGCCTGGGTGGCTCAGTTGTTAAGCGTCTGCCTTAGACTCAGGTCAGGATCCCAGGATCCAGCCCCACATAAGGCTTCCTGCTCTGCGGGAAGCCTGCTTCTTCCTCTCCTACTCCCCCTGCTTGTGTTCTTGCTCTCGCTGTCTCTGTCTCTGTCAAATAAGTAAAATCTTTAATAAACAAAAAAAGGGGGTTGCCTGGGTGGCTCAGTTGGTTAAGCAGCTGCCTTCGGCTCAGGTCATGATTCCAGGGTCCTGGGATTGAGTTCTGCATCGGGCTCCATGCTCGGCAGGGAGTCTGCTTCTCCCTCTCCCTCTGCCTGCCACTCTGCCTGCTTGTGCTCTCTCTCTCTCTCTGATAAATAAAAAAATAAATAAAATCTTAGAAAAAACCCCAAAACAGTGAAAGTGATGTTGGGGAACTTCATACAACATACCCAAAGCCACTGAAAAGTGAAGATCTGGGCGTCTGGGTGGCTCAGTGGGTTAAAGCCTCTGCCTTCGGCTCAGGTCATGATCTCAGGGTTGTGGGATGGAGGCCCACATCAGACTCTCTGCTCTGCAGGGAGCCCACTTCCTCCTCTCTGCCTGCCTCTCTGCCTACTTGTAATCTCTTTCTCTGTGTCAAATAAATAAATTAAATCTTAAAAACAAACAAACAAAAAAGTGAAGATCTGATAGTTAACCAAAAAAGAAAAAGATGACACTAGCCTTCAAAAGAGGATGTTTGGGGGCTCCTGGGTCGCTCAGTGGGTTAAAGCCTCTGGTTTCGGCTCAGGTCATGATCTCAGCGTTCTGGGATGGAGGCCCGCATCGGGCTCCCTGCTCAGCGGGGAGCCTGCTTCCTCCTCTCTCTCTCTGCCTGCCTCTCTGCCTACTTGTAATCTCTCTGTGTCAAATAAATAAATAAAATCTTAAAAAAAAAAAGAGGATGTTTGGAATATCAAAGTACTAAGGAAAGCTTTTTGGAAAACGATGAAGTCCTCAAGTATTTTTGCAAAAAAGATTATTTATATGATTTTTGTTTTGAATAAAAGGCCACAGACACAGAATTTAAAAATGAGACTTGCCTTTTTAAGACAACATTCCAGAAGAAAGGAAAACAGTGCTCTCTGGTCAATGGCTAGCACCACCACGTTCCAGTTTCTTATATCAAAAAAATTTTTAAAGATTTTATTTATTTATTTGACACAGATATCACAAGTAGGCAGAGTGGCAGGCAGAGAGAGAGGAGGAAGCAGGCTCCCCACTGAGCAGGGAGCCCGATGTGGGACTCGATCCCAGGACCCTGAGATCATGACCAGAGCTGAAGGCAGATCAAAATTTTTTATACATAAGTACAATCTAAGACCTCTCAGAAACTGCCTTGTGGTCTGCAAGGGAGGAGGGTCTGTCTCACACTCAGGTAGGAAAAATGAGACTTCATTCCACCCTGTAGGAGAAGGAATGTGAATGTTGTAGTGAAAGCTGGCAAACTTAAAAAAGGTTACTTGAAAAAAGGGACTGATGACATGTATTTGAAAGAGGTCATGGGGTGGGGGGGTTGGGTGGCTCAGTTGTTAAGTCTTCAGCTCAGGTCATGATCCCAGGGTCCTGGGATTGAGCCCTGGATCTGGCTCCCTGCTCAGCCGGAAGCCTGCTCTCCCTCTCCTACTCCCCCAGTTTGTATTCCCTCTCTCTCGCTGTCTCTCTGTCAAATAAATAAATAAAATCTAAAAAAAAAAAAAAAAAGATTAAAAACGAAAGAGGTCACAGTATTTGTTTAGGAAAATATCCACAAAGGAGCCCTGATATTTGTCCAAAGCATTAAAACACTGAAAATATCTTTATTGGTCGAGATGTTAAATTCTAGAATGTTCATGACGAGTTCTGTTAATTTTTCTCTTTATTTTTTTTAAAGATTTTATTTTTTTTTATTAGAGAGAGAGGAAGAAACTACAAGTAGTGGTGGGGAGGCAGAGGGCAAAGCAGACTCCCCACTGAGCAGGGAGCCTAATGCGGGGCTCCATCCCAGGATCCTAGGATCATGACCTGAGCCGAAGGTTGACACACAGACGCTTAACCGACTGACCCATCCAGGCGCCCCTAATTTTCCTCTTTATATTCCTCTTAGTGGATTATCCACACTTTGACTTTGACACCTGTATATTCATCAAACTATAAACAGGCCCATCCAGATATAAACCTTTATTTTATTTCTCTAACACTCAGGCCTGTGGCCTCTCAAGGTTTTAATAGGTTGTTTTATTTATTTATTTATTTTAAAGATTTTTTTTTTATTATTATTTATTTGACAGAGAGAGAGAGATCACAAATAGGCAGAGAGGCAGGCAGAGGGAGAGGAGGAAGCAGGCTCCTTGCCGAGCATGGAGCCCTATGCGGGCCTGGATCCCAGGACCCTGGGATCATGACCTGAGCTGAAGGCAGAGGCTTTAACCCACTGAGCCACCCAGGCGCCCGGTTTTAATAGGTTGTTTTATTCAACATGGCAAGTGAGCCCGAGCTAGTGTAATAAATATATGAACAACATATATTTCCCCCAGGATAATTAATCCATATTTAATTACCTTTAAATTGCATGATATTTCTTTTTCTGCATCCAGGATTATCCATTTCAGGGTGTTGTTTTTCTTCCAATGGAGCGGAGAACAAAGACTGCTGCTTTAATTTTAGGGAAAATGTATATATTTATTTGAGAGAGAGTGAGCATGGGGGGTGGGTAATGCAGAGGGAGAGGGAGAGATAGTCCCAAGCAGATTCCATGCTCAGTGTGGAGCTCAATGCAGGGCCCAAACTCACGACCCTGACATCACTACATGAGCCAAAACCAAGAGTCAGTCGCTTAACTGACTGCGCCACCCAGGCGCCTCAGGGATATCTCTTTTTATCTGACTTTATAGTTTAATAGTTTGTGTTGACAAGCATGCAAACATCACCTTGAACTATGAACCTGAGTTCAAGAGCCACTTGACTATGTAAGAGCAAAAATGAATTGATACCCTATTTGTGAAGATCCACGGTTTCTCTTTTTTGAATATTCCAGAGATAATAACATGACTTGTTCTGGCCATTGAAAAGGAGGCAAAAGTGGGGTGCCTGTCTGGCTCAGTAGGTAGAGCATGAAACTCTTGATCTCAGGGTCACGAGTTCAAGCCCATGTGGGGTGTAGAGCTTACTAGGGAAAAAAAAAAGAAAGAAAAGGGAGAAAAAGTGATATGTGTTGGTTCTAGGTGAAAGCTTTAAGAACAAGTGTGAGTTTGGGGGCTCCTGGATGCTTTAGTTGGTTAAGCATCTACTTGATTTTGGCTCAGGTCATGATTTCAGGGTGGTGGAATGGAGCTCCATATCGGGCTCCATGCTGAGCACGGAGTCTACTTGTCCTTCTCCCTTCCCCTTTTACTTCACTATCTTTACTTTTTACTATCTTTACTTTACTATCTTACTTTACTTTTGCTATCTCTCTATCTCTCTCTCAAATAAGTAAATAAATAAATATTATATTAAAAAAAGAGAAAGAGCAAGTGTGAGTTCCCACACATTCTCTCTTTCCTTCTGAAACAGTGACAAACAATGGGCACTGTTCTATCACTTTGAGGTCAAGTGAGGTTGACACAGAGCAGAGCCTCCAGCTGACCTGAGATGATGATGAGTGGAAACAATCTTACTGTATGAAGCCATTTAAGTTTTAGAGTTACAGGGCGCCTGGGTGGCTCAGCGGTTTAAAGCCTCTGCCTTCGGCTCAGGTCATGATCTCAGGGTCCTGGGATCGAGGCCCACATCGGGCTCTCTGCTCGGCAGGGAGCCTGCTTCCTCCTCTCTCTCTGCCTGCCTCTCTGCCTACTTGTGATCTCTCTCTCTCTGTCAAATAAATAAATAAAATCTTTAAAAAAAAAAAAAGTTTTAGAGTTACTTGTTATTGCAGTAAAACTTACCCCATAGAAATTAGCACAGTTAGCTAATACTTTATTTAGGATCTATACAATAACATTCATAATTGAACGGGGCCTGTAATTTCATTTTTTGTATTTTTTTTATTTTGGAATCAAGATTACATTAGCTTTTTTGGTTTGTTTTCTTCCCCCTATATACAAATATATGCGTTTGACCCACCATCTTTAACTGGAGGTCATTCTTAAATCTTGGGGGTTTTTTTTGTTTTTTTTTTAAAGAGAAGATTTTTTTTTTAAGATTTTATTTATTTATTTGACAGAGAGAGAGAGAGATTACAAATAGGCAGAGAGGCAGGCAGAGAGAGAGGGGGAAGCAGGCTCCCCGCCGAGCAGGGAACCCGATATGGGCCTCAATCCCAGGACCCTGAGATCATGACCTGAGCCGAAGGCAGAGGCTTTAACCCACTGAGCCACCCAGGTGCCCTTAAATCTTGTTAATAAAAATCAAGGCTCTATTATTATTGTAGAAACGTTTTTGGTTGTTACTATATCTCGAAATATTTCTTTTTTTTTAATTTTTAAAATTTTTTTATTTTTTATTTTTTATTATTTTATTTTATTTTATTTTTTAAAAGATTTTATTTATTTATTTGACACACAGAGAGAGATTACAAGTAGGCAGAGAGGCAGGTAGAGAGACAGGGAGAGGAGGAAGCAGGCTCCCTGCTGAGCAGNTGAGCAGAGAGCCCAATGTGGGCCTCGATCCCAGGACCCTGAGATCATGACCTGGGCCGAAAGCAGAGGCTTTAACCCACTGAGCCACCCAGGCGCCCTAAAATTTTTTTATTTTTTAAAAGATTTTGTTTATTTATTTGATAGAGAGAGAGGGAGATCACAAGTAGGCTTTCTAAAGAAGAAAGGAATAAAGCTTTTCTCTTTCTAAAAAAGAAAACCATAAAGATGGGAAAATATGTTTACAGTGCTACGCTGTGAAAAATCCACATGTAAGTAGATGCACACAATTCAAATCCATGTTGTTGTTCAAGTAGGCTGAGGCAGGCAGAGAGGAGGAAGCAGGTTCCCTGATGAGCAGGGAGCCCGATGTGGGCCTCAATCCCAGGACCCTGAGATCATGACCTGAGCTGAAGGCATAGGCTTTAAGCCACTGAGCCACCCAGGTGCCCTCTTGAAATATTTCTTGAAAATGTGTTCATCCCACCTATAAAACCATCTGGGCATTTGGGGAAATGGTGGGAGGTCTTTGACTACCATTTTCAGTTGTTTTATTATTTCTTGGTCTATTTAAGGTCTCTGTTTCTTTTTGTGTCAATTTTGACACTTCGTGTTTTTCTAGGACCACTTCATTATGTTTTCAAATTTATTAACACATAATTATTCTTTTTTAAAGATTTTATTTATTTATTTGACAGAGAGAGAGAGCGAGAGAGAGCGCACAAGCAGGGGAGGAGCAGGGAGAGGGAGAAGCAGGCTCCCACAGAGCAGAGAGCCCAACATGGGGCTTGATCCCATGGGGCATGATCCCACCTTGGGATCATGACCCGAGCCAAAGGCAGATGCCTAACCAACTGAGCCACCCAGGCGCCCCAACATGTAATTATTCTTAATACACTTATTTATTTATTTATTTATTTATTTTAAAAGATTTTATTTATTTATTTGACAGAGAGAGAGATCACAAGTAGGCAGAGAGGCAGGCAGAGAGAGATGGAAGCTGGCTCCCTGCTGAGCAGGCAGCCCTATATTGGGCTCGATCCCAGGACCCTGAGATCATGACCTGAGCCAAAGGCAGAGTCTTTAACCCACTGAGCCACCCAGGCGCCCCCTAGTTTTGTTTCCTGATAAAAATTTTTTGAAAGCTAGAATTCATACAAATGCAGCTTTATGTCCTATGAATTTTGACATATACAGTGTTCATTATCACTCAGTTCTAAGTATTTAATTTGCTTCATTTTTTTTAACCCAAGGGATGGATATTTGTACTGTTATTTACACCATATACAGTTGACCCTTGAATAATGCAGAAGTTAGAGGCACTGATCCCTCTTCCCTCCCACCCCCACACAAAAACCCACATAATAGCTTTTTGACTACCCCAAAACTTAATAGCCTACTGTGATCTAGAAACCTTACCAATAACATAGTTAATTAACACATATTTGCTATGTTATATGCATTATATGCTATATTCTTGTAGTAAAGTAAGCTAGAGAGAAGAAAATGTTATTAAGAAAACCATAAGGAGGGAGCCTGGGTGGCTCAGTCGTTAAGGTTCTGTCTTTGGCTCCAGTCATGATCCCAGAATCCTGGGATCAAGTCCCACATCAGACTACCTGCTCTGTGGGAAACTTGCTTCTCCCTCTCCCACTCCCCCACTGCTTGTGTTCCCTCTTTTGCTGTCTCTCTCTCTCTGTCAAATAAATATATAAAATCTTAAGAAAAAAGAAAACCATAAAGATGGGAAAATATGTTTACAGTGCTACACTGTGAAAAATCCACGTGTAAGTAGATGCACGCAATTCAAACCCATGTTGTTCAAGGGTCAACTGCATAAATGTCAATTTGCAATAAAGCTTAGTGGTTGGAGAAGATAGTCTGTATAATAATAATGATGATGATTTAGAATTTATTGAGACTTTTTAAAAAATATTTATTTATTTGTCAGAGAGAGAGAGAGAGCGAGCAGAGAGTGAGAGCACAAGCAGGGGGAGCAGGAGAGAAAGAGGCGGGCTCCCCATTGAGTAGGAAGCCCTCCTCCAGGCTTGATCCCAGGACTTCAGGATCATTACCTCAGACAAAGGTAGACAGATGCCCAACCACTGAGACACCAGGAGCCCCTAATACCCATTTTATTTTAAGATTTTATTTTTTATTTTTTATTTATTTATTTTTTTAAAAGATTTTATTTATTTATTTGACACAGAGAGAGATCAGATCACAAGTAGGCAGAGAGGCAGGCAGAGAGAGAGAGAGAGGAGGAAGCAGGCTCCCTGCCGAGCAGGGAGCCCGATGCGGGCCTCGATCCCAGGACGCTGAGATCATGACCTGAGCCGAAGGCAGAGGCTTTAACCCACTGAGCCACCCAGGCGCCCAAGATTTTATTTATTTATTTATTTATTTGAGAGAGAGAGAGAGAGAGTGCACAAACGTTGGGGGTGGTGGTGGAAAGGGGCAGAGGGAGAGGGAGAAGCAGGCTCCTGGCTGAGGAGGGTACCCTATTCCAGGCTTGATCCCAGGAGCCCAAATCATGACCCAAGCTGAAGGCAGACACTTAACTGACTAAGCTACCCAGCCGCCCCCTAATATCTATTTTAAAATAGATTTTTCATACAGCTGAGTTTCTCAAAGTCAGAGAGCATGTGTTTTGTCCTTGGGCCCTAGTACAAATACATAGTTGGTCTATGAATCTTAGTTTAACAGATGAGTGGATCACATAAGGTACTAGACTGGATTTCTTAGGCCCTAGCCCTGGCTGCAAGGACTCTGAAGAGATCCCCCCTCCCCACACCATCCAGGCACCATGTTATCAGACAGTTGCAGCCATTTAATAACTGCTTCACATGAGCCAGGTACAGTGCTGATTGTTGAAACAAGCATTTCCTCTAATTCTCACAATATCCTTAGGGGCAAATACTAATATTGTCCTCGTTTTACATCAATCTTTTTTTTTTTTTAAAGATTTTATTTATTTATTTGACACACAGAGAGAGAAATTACAAGTAGGCAGAGAGGCAGGCAGAGAGGCAGGGAGAGGAGGAAGCAGGCTCCCCGCCGAGCAGAGAGCCCGATGCGGGCCTCGATCCCAGGACGCTGAGATCATGACCTGAGCCGAAAGCAGAGGCCCCAACCCACTGAGCCACCCAGGCGCCCTCGTTTTACATCAATCTTAAAAGATTACATGACTTGGCTCAAGTCACCCAGCTAATAATTGGGATCCCAGGTCTGTTTGCCACCACGGAATTGGTATTTCCAGGTCCAGCTCTATGCCCTCCAGATTTCAACTTGCCTGACCCTTTACATACAGGAGGAAGAATCCTTTGCAGGAATATTTCCCAGGGTTTCAAAACCTGGACAGAAATAAAATCCCCGTTCTGATCACTGTAGGGAAGGCCACGGTGTAAGGCAATGGATGATACTCCAGGTGTGAGAAAGTGCAACCACTGCAGGCTGCCAGTTGTAGAAAATGAGGCACACTGCTTTCCATAGCCGACTTGTCTTGCAACTTTCTGAACAAGTCACACCTTCCCTGAATCTTGGTTTCTGTTTCTACCAAATGGGGCTGATAATCCCGATCTCACCAATAGTGTTGTTAAGATTAAATAAAACCACCAACAGTTTTAAGGTGTCTAAGCACAGTACTCTGGCACACACGGGGCAAACGACAAACAGTAGCTCTGAGCGGAGGAAGAGAGCTGGGAGCACTAAACTAGCCGGATCTGGAGTCTGGGTGGTGCGTAAGGGGATGGCGTCAGCGGATTGGGCCACTGAAGGGGGCGGGCCAGAGCGCGGAGCCAGCCGCGTCCCGCTGCAGTACTGACTTTGAATGAAGCGCGGTAGTTTCAGTGGTAGCCAATCCTAGGATAGCATTTTCTTGCATCAACTGTTGCTGAGGCTCAGAGCCACGAGTCTCTCACCGGCATCAGTTCTAGCCGTTGCTACTGTACCCGTGCTCGGTTCTTAGGTGTTTATCCGTTAGGAGTGAGAGGACGGGCAGAAAGTTTTGGTCACCTCCCTGAGTATCAGGGCCGGAAAGAGACCCTCGGCTACACGCTCCAAAACATGCAGAGCAGCACCAGCTTCCCCTTATGTGGAAGCCGCTGGCCGACGCCCAGTCAGGAGTTGTAGTACCAAGATTCCAGTTCTTACGCAACTTGCTAGAGAAGCAGGAAGTTGCTTTTTTTGGGGAAAGCGGGCCAGGGAGGGAAGGTACCCCGCAGAGAAAGACGGCGAGGGGACGGCGAGGGCGGGGGTGTCCTTGGGCTGGACTGGGGCAGAGTCCTGGCCCTTTAAACTCGAGGGGGAGGATCCGGAAGTGGATGGGCGGGGCGAAGGATTCTGGTATATAAAGAGGCCGAGCCGCGCGGGGTCTCCAATCTGCCATTTTCTGTCCCTGAATAGGTTTCTGGCGTCCCAAATTCCCTCTGTTTTCCTCACAGACTGTATTCCGCCCGCTGGTCCACCACCTCAGGGGAACGATGGCCGCAGAGTCCACAGCCACTGCCGCCATCGCTGCGGAGCTGGTTTCCGCCGACAAGTAAGCGGGACCGTGGAGAGCTTGAGGCACTGGCCAGTCCACGGGGAGGGGGTGGTGGACGGGGGCTCCTCGGGAGGGACAGACCCGTGAGAGGAAGGACTTGCCTCCCACTGAGCAGCCGTCGCAGTTCGGGGAGGCCCGGACTGTAGAAGCCCACCTTTTGCAGAGAATCTCGCGCATTAGCGGTAACACTAGTCGGCTGGCGCCCCCTGCCCCGCTTTTCGCGGCCGCCATCTTGCCGGGGGCAGCGGCGGCTGCTCCATCGTCTGCCCCTCTCCTTCCTCCCCCGGCCCGGGGCTATCGGCGAGAAGGCGGGGCCACCGGGCTCCCGTCTGTCTTTGTGCCCGTACTGTCCCCGCACTCCTGCCTGGCGCATCCAGTAGTGTCACCAAACAATCCGGGAAAATAACTAACAGATTTGGCGCCAAAAAAAAAAAAACCCCACACACCCTTGCACGAGGAGGGAGGCTGGCCCGGTGGGCTCGGGAGGGGGCGGGGTCTTCAGGGGGCGGGGCCACCCGCGCTAGCATTGCTTTCCTCCGCCGGCTCTGGAGCAGGGGGCGGGGTCCTGAGGAGGCGGGAAAACTCCATTGTTTGGGGCTGTGCGGTTCGCGGAGATTCTCCAACTTCCGCGGTGTGGCGTGGTGAAGCTTGTTTCCTACCTTCTATTCGCCCATCTCCTGCCCTCCTGCTCTCAGCTCTCCTCGTCCTTAGGCTTGTGGTGGAGAGCATAGTGACTCTTTAGGCTTCGGGAGTGCTGGCGAGAGACTTGGCTGCTTCGGAGGGATTGTATCCGGACGTAAAGCATCTTCACCTAGCGCTGTGTGGAACTCCCTTACTTCAGCAGTGGTTGCTAGGTGAATGGGCGGGAGTATGCGCGAAATGTATTAGGACTGGGTAGAAACGATTGCTTTGAAAGCGCCACAGTGTTTGTCAGACAAGGTGTTTCATGAATGGTGAAAGGGAACACTCATTTAATTCGAGAAAGCAAGTGCTGTTACCATCTGGTGGTCTAACTTCCCAATCACCCCTTGTTTTTAGGGTCTTGGTTTTATTATTTCCTTTCTGCTCTTTAGACGTTAGCTTCCTTCACTGTAAAGAGGTTGCTGTGAGGTTTTATAATTGGTTTATAGACTTACACTGATGGTGTTTGTACAAAGTCACTAGAGGTTTACTTTACCTATGCTGCCTACCACTTGGTTCGTGTCCCTGTTGGGTTCACGTTGAGCAGTGGTTCACAAACTACTCTCAGGATCACGTGGGAACTCTTTAGAAAATACAATTTTAGTTTCAAGCTCCGTTTTCAGCCTCCTCATTCACTGATTTGATAGGACAGGAATAGGTTGAGTTTTGTGAGTCGTGTGGTATCTTTTTTTAAAATTTTTAAAATTATTTATTTTTTATTTTTTATTTTTTTATTATTTTTTTTTTTAAAGATTTTATTTATTTATTTCACAGAGGGAGAGAGATCACAAGGAGGCAGAGAGGCAGGCAGAGAGAGAGAGGGGGAAGCAGGCTCCCCGCTGAGCAGGGAGCCCGATGCGGGCCTCGATCCCAGGACCCTGAGACCATGACCCGAGCCGAAAGCAGAGGCATTAACCCACTGAGCCACCCAGGCGCCCAAAATTATTTATTTTTTAAAAAAGATTTTATTTATTTATTTGACACAGAGAGAGATTACAAGTAGGCAGAGAGGCAGGCAGAGAGAGAGAGGGAGAGGAGGAAGCAGGCTCCCCGCTGAGCAGAGAGCCCGATGCGGGCCTGGATCCCAGGACCCTGAGATCATGACCTGAGCCGAAGGCAGAGGCTTTAACCCACTGAGCCACCCAGGCGCCCCCCCCCTTTTTTTTTTTTTTTTTTTTAAATAAGAAACTTCTAACTTGAGACTGATGGTCAGTAGACCATTTTATGGTGCGCTGGACAACTCTAGCAATCATTCCATTTAGAGGGATCCTTGCTCTCTCAGCCCTTAAAAGTATTAAGGGTTTGGTTTGGTTTTGAGATAAAATTATGCAACAAATATGGATTGGAGATTTTCAGATGTTACCTGTGTATAGCTAAAGTTAAGTTAGTGGTGAACTAGTCTCCAGCTTCCTGGCAGGTCATACACTGAGAAAGTACTCATGTGCCTCCAGAAAGGAAAATAAACCATCAAGTTCCAACCCTGAGTTGCAAACTAAAACCGACCATTTGTATGTATTAAGTTCTTTTTTGAATGTTTTTACTTGATCCACGTGAGTTTTCTGTGAAGTAGTTATATTCCTTTTATAGATTAAAATCAAGATTAGAGTGGTGAAATAATTTCCAAAATCGTAAGTGGCACAGTCTGCGTTAAATCCCAGTATTTCATTTTTATACTTTGATTACCCATGAAAAAGCTTACTTTGAGAGTAAATTACATGAAAACCTAATTAGCTAGTCTTAGGGAACAGTAAAGATGGCATTTTTCAGTTAAGTAAGTTAATGGGGTATTCAGAGGTAAAATGTCTAAGGTGTTTAAATATGTATATATATTTTTAATTTATTTCACAGAGAGAGATCATAAGTAGGCAGAGCAGCAGGCAGAGAGAGAGGGGGAAGCAGGCTCCTTGCTGAGCAGGGAACCCGATGCGGGCCTTGATCCCAGGACCCTGAGATCATGACCTGAGCCTAAGGCAGAGGCTTTAACCCACTGAGCCACCCAGGCGCCCTCTCTGAGGTGTTTAAAGGGGAGGGTAAAGAAAATGACTTGTTTAGGGGCGCCTGGGTGGCTCAGTCCGTTAATTGTCTGCCTTTGGCTCAGGCCATGGTCCTGGTGTCCTGGGATCAAGCCCTGCATAGGGCTGCCCGCTCTGTGGGGAGCCTGTTTCTCTTTCCCTCTGCCTGTGTTCTTTTGCGCTCTCTGTCAAATAAGTAAAATCTTAAAAGAAAAAATGAGAAAATGGCTTGTTTAGGGTGCCTGGGTGGCTCAGTCGGTTGAGTGTCTGCCTTGGACACAGTTGATGATCCCAGAGTCTTGGGATCAGGTCCAGCGTCCAGCTCCTTGCTCAATGGGGAGTGTCTCTCTCCCTCTCCCGCTGCCTCTCCCCCACCGCTTATAGGTGTGCGCGCTCTCTCTCAAATAAATAAAATCTTTTTTTTTAAAGACATCATTTTTAAAAAAAGATTTTATTTATTTGATAGACAGCAAGAGAAGCAGGGGGAGTGGGAGAGGGAGAAGCAGGTTTCTTGCTGAGCAGAGAGCTAGCTGGAGGTGGGGCTCGATCCTGACCTGAGCCCAAGGCAGACACTTAATGACTGAGCCAGTCTAGGCGCCCCAAATAAATAAAATCTTAAAAAAAAGGGCTCATTTAGATTTTCATATGATGCACTTTATAATTATGATATAACCACTGAAAGAATAAAAACGTGTATAACAAAAAAATAAAAAAAAGTGTATAACTTTAAAACCAGTAGGGAGAAAAAAATGGGATGAGAAATAAACCTCAGTTCAGAGTTGATTTTGATAGCAACTTCATTGCTTAAGTAGAATGATGTTGGACCACAATTTTGTCAGCCGTAAAAAGCTTCAATTTGGTCCTCTTCCCTCATGCCATTTAAACAACATTGCTGGGGTACCTGGGTGGCTCAGTGGGTTAAGCCTCTGCCTTCGGCTCAGGTCATGATCTCAGGGTCCTGGGATGGAGCCCTGAATCGGGCTCTCTGCTCGGCAGGGAGCTTGCTTCCCCTTTTCCCTCTGCCTGCCTCTCTGACTACTTGTTACTTGTGATCTCTCTCTCTGTGTCAAATAAATAAATCTTTAAAAAAAATAACATTGCTAAAGGTAATCAGTGGCTAAGTGTTAAATCAGGCTTTGTCCTTATTACCTTTCTAACTAGTTCTTTTTTTTTAAGATTTTATTAATTTATTTGACACAGAGAGAGAGAGAGGTCAGATCACAAGTAGGCAGAGAGACAGGCAGAGAGAGGAGGAAGCAGGGAGCCCGATTCGGGCCTCGATCCCAGGACCCTGAGATCACGACCTGAGCCAAAGGCAGAGGGTTTAACCCACTGAGCCACCCAGGCATCCTCTAACTAGTTCTTAATCTTAGTTTATGTTACAAAAGATAAAGTATATATTCAGTATGTAAGGAGGAAAGAGCTCAGAAAGGAGTCTTAGGTAACGCATTGAATTTCGGCTTAGCTGTTGTCCAATTCCTGCACTGCTTATTTGTTGCTTGAGAATAGAGATGTCAAAATAAAAATAAGTGGTTTAGCTCAGTAGTCTTAAAGTTCTGGGTTTGTCGTTTCTATTTCCACAAGTGGTTTGTTTCCTCTTTGTTGGTGTAGGGGTTATGTTAGTGCTTAGTATTTTGCTGTTTAAAATAAGTTTAAGATAACTTCTTGTGAGTTAACTCCATGGTTTATGATGAATTAATGTCATAATTATTTGTGTGAAAGATTTAGCCAGAATACCCGAGTACCTATTTTTTAGTGCGGTGGAGGAATTAAGATAGGTATTATTAGCTCAAATGTGTAAGTGGGAGAAGAGTCCCTCTGGTGGATCTGGGGCGGGGGGGTGGGGCCAACAAAAAGTATTAGATTGTTTAGTTGAATTGTTAAAGATTTTATTTATTTATTTATTTATTTATCTATCTATCAGAGAGAGAGAGAGAGAACACAGGCAGAGGCAGAGGGAGGAGCAGGCTCCTTGCTGAGCAAGGAGCCTGATGTGGGACTCGATCCCGGGACCCTGGGATCATGACCTGAGCCGAAGGCAGCTGCTTAACCAACTGAGCCACCCAGGCGTCCAGTTTTTGGAATTTTTTTTTTTTTTAAGATTTTATCTGAGCTGAAGTCAGACGATTAACTGACTGAGCCACCCAGGCACCCCTGATCTTCTACTCTTAAGGCATTTAACTCATCATCACATCCCATTAACCTTCTTTTTTTTTTTTTTTAAAGATTTTATTTATTTTATTTGACACAGAGAGATTACAAATAGGCAGAGAGGCAGGGAGAGGAGGGAGCAGGCTCCCTGCTGAGCAGAGAGCCCGATGTGGGCCTCAATCCGAGGACGCTGAGATCATGACCTGAGCCGAAAGCAGAGGCTTTAACCCACTGAGCCACCCAGGTGCCCTCCCATTAACCTTCATAATGCTAATTATATCCATGTCCAAAAGCATTCTTCACTTACCACTTTAAAGAATGAGGTCCACTCAATTTAAGAAGCAAAACAATTGAACAGAGAGGACAAACCAAAACACAGACTCTTAAGTATAGAGAACAAACTAATGGTTACCAGGGGGGAGGTGGGCGGTTGATGGGTGAAATAGATGAAGAGGATTAAACATACAGTTATCATGGGCACCTGGCTGGCTTAATTGTAGACCATGGGACTCTTGGTCTTAGGGTTGTGAGTTCAAGTCCCATGCTGGGCCTGGAGCCTACTTAAATAAAAAAGTACATTCATGGGCGCCTGGGTGGCTCAGTGGGTTAAAGCCGATGCCTTCGGCTCAGGTCATGATCCCAGGGTCCTGGGATCGAGGCCCGCATCGGGCTCCCTGCTCGGCGGGGAGCCTGCTTCCTCCTCTCTCTCTGCCTGCCTCTCTGCCTACTTGTAATCTCTCTCTGTGTCAAATGAATAAATAAAAAATCTTTAAAAAAAAAAAAAAGTACATTCACCATGAGCACTGAGCTATGTATAGAATTGTATTACACATTTGAAACTAATAGAACACTGTATATTAACTAGAATTAATTTTACTATTTTTAAATTTATTTTTATTATTTTTTTTAAATTAAAAATTTTAAAAATAAATAGGGACGCCTGGGTGGCTTGGTCATTTGAGTGTCTGACTCTTGGTTTTGGCTCGGGTCATGATCTCAGGTTCATAAGATGAGCGCTGCATGGGGTTCTGCACTTAGTGGGGAGTCTGCTTATCTCTTCCTCTCCTTCTGCCCCTCCCCTTGCTGACATGCCCTCTTTCTCTGTGTCAGTCTCTTTGTCTCTCTCTCAAATAAATCTTTAAAAAAAATAAGTAAAATTTAAAATGAGGTCCACCCTAAAGATTACACAAAGAAACCTGTTAGAACTAATAAATGAATTCTGTAGTTTTAAGGTTTTATATCTCTACATGCAACAAGGGGCTGGAACTTAAGACCCTGAAATCAAGAGTTGTATCCTCTACTGACTGAGGCAGCCAGGTTCCTTGCAAAGTTTTAAGTTACTAAGTTAAAAATCAGTTGCATTTTGGGGAACCTAGCTGGCTCAGTCAGTGGATCATGTGACTCTTGATCTCAGGGTTGTGAGTTTGAGCCCCGTGTTGGGTGTGTAGATTACTTAAAAATAAAATCTTAAAATCAGTTGTCCTTTTATACAATGAATAACAGTCTGAAAAGGAAACAATTCCATTTAAAATAGAGTCAAAGATGGGGCACCTGGGTGGCTCAGATGGTTGGGGGTCTGCCTTCGGCTTGGGTCATGATCTGGCTCCTGGCTCAGCGGGGAGTCTGCTTTTCCCTCTCTGACTGCCTCTCCCCCTGTTCATGCTCTCTCTCTGTATCTCTCTGTCTCAGATAAATAAATAAAATCCTTAAAAAATTGTTTAAAAAAATAAAATAGAGTCAAAGAGTTATATACTAGGTATAAGCCTGACCA
Organism: Ailurus styani; assembly: GCA_002007465.1. Lineage (NCBI taxonomy): Eukaryota > Metazoa > Chordata > Mammalia > Carnivora > Ailuridae > Ailurus > Ailurus styani. The sequence continues at coordinate 2,907,942 of LNAC01000063.1, read as the reverse complement.
AGGAGTGAAAAACTTCTACAAANGTTTGGTACCTCTTTTTTTAAATTTTTTTTTTAAAGATTTTATTTATTTATTTATTTATTTGACAGAGGGAGAGATCACAAGTAGGCAGAGAGAGAGGAGGAAGCAGGCTCCCTGCTGAGCAGAGAGCCCGATGCGGGCCTCGATCCCAGGATGCTGAGATCATGACCTGAGCCGAAAGCAGAGGCTTTAACCCACTGAGCCACCCAGGCGCCCTTCTACAAACTTTTTAAAGACTTATTTGAGCGACAGCATGAGCCTGGGTCCATCAGAGTGGGGGGAGGGACAGAGGGAGGGAATTCTCAAGCAGACTACCACCAAGCATGAAGCCCGACACAGGGCTCCATCTCATAACCCATGAAATCGTGACCTGAGCCAAAACCAAGAGTCAGAGACCCAACCGACTGAGCCACTTAAGCACCTCTTATACAAAATTTTGTAGTAAAAACTATAAAATGTGGCTAAAAAATTCAAGAAGCTAGAAATAAATGGAAAGACTTTCCCTGTTTTGGGTTGGAATGCTTAATATTTTTGTTTTGTTTTGATTTGTTTTTTTGGGAATGCTTAATATTAAGGTGTCCTGGGGTACTTGGGTGGCTCAGTCGTTTGGGTGTCTGACTTTTGGTTTCTCAGCTCAGGTCATAGTCTCAGGGTCCCGATATTGAATCCTGCATCAGGCTCTGCTCTCAGCGAGGAGTTGGCTTGAGAGTCTCTCACCCCCTCTCCCTCCACCTCTTCCCTTGCTCAAGCACACTCTTATTAAAAAAATCTGACAAAGAGTACAAGCAGGCTCCCTGCTGAGCAGGGAGCCTGACACAGGATTCTGATCCCAGGACCCTGGGATCATGACCTGAGCCAAAGGCAGACCACTTAGCTGACTGAGTCACCCAGGTACCCCCACCTTTTTATTTTATATTTGTTTGTTTGTCAGAGAGAGATGAGAGGCAGGCAGAGAAGGAAGCAGGCTCCCTGCCAAGCAGGGAGTCTGATGCGGGCCTCAATCCCAGGACCCTGAGATCACGACCTGAGCCGAAGGCAGAGGCTTTAACCCACTGAGCCACCCAGGCGCCCACCCCCATCTTTTTTAAAGATTTTATTTATTTACAAATTTATTACTTATATTAATAAAAGTAAAAATCCTAAAAAAAAAAGATGTCCATACTACCAAAGAGATTTGTAGATTCAACACAATTCATATCAAAATTTCAGTGGCATTTTTGCAGAAATAGAAATTTCATCCTACAATTTATAAGAAATCTCAAGGGATCCCAAAAAGCCAAAGCAGTTTTAAAAAAGAGCAAAGTTGGAGGGCCCACTTGCTGATTTCAAAACATTACAAATATAGTAATGAAAACTGTGGTAACTGACATAAAGACAAATAGACCAATGAACAGAATAGAAAGCCCAGAAATAAATCCTCACATAGCGTCAAATGATCTTTGACAAGGATGCCAAGACCACTTCATGAGGAAAGGACAGTCTCTTCAACAAGTGGTGTTGGGAAAACTGGATATGCTAACGCAGAAGAATGAAGTTGGACCCTTATCTTACACCATATACAAAGCTGGGCTGAAAATGGATTAAACACCTAAAAATGTAAGGCCTGAAATTGAAATTCCTGAGAGAAAGCAGAAGATAAAAGCTCTGTGACATTGGACTTGGTCTTGGATAGGGTACCAAAAGCACAGACAACAAAAGCAAGAATAGACAACACTACATAACACTTTAAAAACTTTTGTTTTGGGCGCCTGGGTGGCTCAGTGGGTTAAAGCCGCTGCCTTCGGCTCAGGTCATGATCCCAGGGTCCTGGGATCGAGGCCCACATCGGGCTCTCTGCTCAGCGGGGAGCCTGCTTCCTCCTCTCTCCTCTCTCTCTGCCTATTTGTAATCTCTCTCTCTGTGTCAAATGAATAAATAAAATCTTAAAAAAAATTTTGTTTTTAAAGCTATATTTATTTATTAAAGCTATATTTATTGAGAGAGTGTAGTGGGGGGTAGACAGAGGGAGATGGAGAGAGAGATTATGAAGTAGAATCCCCGCTGAGTGGGGAGCCTGACGGGCTCGATCTCAAGACCCCAAGATCATGACCTGAGCCAAAATCAAGAGCCAGCCACTCAACTGACTGAGCCACCCAGGTGCTCTAGAAGTTAGGTCTTAATTTTTCAAAAGTATTTAATTGATTGTAGATCCTTGCTTTTTAAATTTTAGATATTAAGGGGGCTCATCAGTGCAGTAGGTAGCTCGTCAGTCTCATAAATTTTAGATAATAAAATTTTTTTTTATTTTTTTTATTTTTTTATTTTATTTTATTTTTTTTTTAAAGATTTTATTTATTTATTTGAGACAGAGAGAGAGATTACAAGTAGGCAGAGAGGCAGGCAGAGAGACAAGGAGAGGAGGAAGCAGGCTCCCTGCTGAGCAGAGAGCTCGATGCGGGCCTCGATCCCAGGACCCTGAGATCATGACCTGAGCCGAAAGCAGAGGCTTTAACCCACTGAACCACCCAGGCGCCCTACTCTTTCCTTTTCTAATTTTCAAACAGTCACCAATATTTAGTGGTGTGGTATTCTGTAACAGGGCTTAGAAATGTTAAGTCTAGAGGGCCAAATAGGAGTAAGTGAAGTGTGATAGAGAGTGTAGTAAATTCTCCCTTAATGTGAGTGGTCATTATTTAACCTCAGCTGATTGTGTGAGAAGGTGAGGCCATTGGCAGGTATTTAATTTTCAAAAAATATTAAGATTATTTATTTATTTGACAGAGAGAGACACAGCGAGAGAGCAGCAGTAGGGGGAGTTGGAGAGGGAGAAGCAGGCTTTCCCGCAGAGCAGGGAACTCCGTGTGGGGCTCGATCCCAGGACCCTGGGATCATGACCTGAGCCGAAGGCAGACACTTAACGAAGGCAGACACTTAATGACTGAGCCACCCAGGCGCCCCCAAAATATTTTTTCTTTTTTTTTTTTTGAAGATTTTTTAAAATTTATTTGACAGAGAGAGATCACAAGTAGGCAAAGAGGCAGGCAGAGAGAGAGGAGGAAGCAGGCTCCCTGCTGAGCAGAGAGCCCGATGCCGGCCTCCATCCCAGGACCCTGAGATCACGACCTGAGCCAAAGGCAGAGGCTTTAACCCACTGAGCCACCTAGGTGCCCAGTATTTTCTTTTTTTATTTTTTTTATTTTATTTATTTATTTATTTATTTAATTTATTTTTTTTTTTAAAGATTTTATTTTTTTTTTTATTTGATACAGAGAGAAATATCACAAGTAGGCAGAGAGGCAAGCAGAGAGAGAGGAGAGAGGAGGAAGCAGGCTCCCTGCCGAGCAGAGAGCCCGATGCGGGCCTCGATCCCAGGACCCTGGGATCATGACCTGAGCCGAAGGCAGCGGCTCTAACCCACTGAGCCACCCAGGCGCCCTATTTATTTATTTATTTAAAAGATTTTATTTATTTATTTGACACAGAGAGAGAGATTACAAGTCGGCAGAGAGGCAGGCAGAGAGAGAGGAGAGAGGAGGAAGCAGGCTCCCTGCTGAGCAGAGAGCCCGATGCGGGCCTCGATCCCAGGACCCTGGGATCATGACCTGAGCCGAAGGCAGCGGCTTTAACCCACTGAGCCACCCAGGCGCCCCCAAAATATTTTTTCTTTTTTTTTTTTTGAAGATTTTTAAAAATTTATTTGACAGAGAGAGATCACAAGTAGGCAGAGAGGCAGGCAGAGAGAGGAGGAAGCAGGCTCCCTGCTGAGCAGGGAGCCCGATTCGGGCCTCCATCCCAGGACCCTGAGATCATGACCTGAGCCTAAGGCAGAGGCTTTAACTCAGTGAGCCACCCAGGCGTCCAATATTTTATTTTCTTGAATAGAAAATACATTCCTGATTTAAAATCCAGAATGTTGGTTATATAGTGAAATATCCCTCTACCCCTTACTTCTTTTTTTTTTTTTTAAAGATTTTATTTATTTATTTCACAGAGGGAGAGAGATCACAAGTAGGCAGAGAAGCAGGCAGAGAGAGAGAGGGGGAAGCAGGCTCCCCGCTGAGCAGTTAGCCCCATGCGGGCCTCGATCCCAGGACCCTGAGATCATGACCTGGGCCAAAAGCAGAGGCTTTAACCCACTGAGCCACCCAGGTGCCCTACCCCTTACTTCTTAGTCAGATTTTCTTCTCAGGGTGACCCAGTGTTAGGAATTTATTATGTATCCCTCAATGACAACCTTATGCATGTAGAAGTAAACAGTATGTAGTTATTAATTCTACATTGTTGTATAAATGGTAGCCTACTTGACACATTTCTGAACATTCAGCAATACATCTTGGAGATCATTCCTCATCAGGGCTCAGTTTCCTTAATTTTTTTTTATGGCTGCCTTCTGTTCTTGTTTGTGGCTGTCTCAACAAATTCCCTACTGATAGACTTGTGATTTGTTTCCAGTATTATGCTATTACAATTAGTGCTACAAAGAATAACCTTGTAGTAAACGATGGACTAGGGCGCCTGGGTGGCTCAGTGGGTTAAAGCCTCTGCTTTCGGCTCAGGTCATGATCTCAGCGTCCTGGGATCGAGGCCCGCATCGGGCTCTCTGCTCAGC
>LNAC01000063.1:2858263-2897666 GCA_002007465.1 Ailurus styani | reverse complement strand
GCCTGCTTCCTCCTCTCTCTGCCTGCCTCTCTGCCTACTTGTGATCTCTCTCTGTGTATCAAATAAATAAATAAAATCTTTAAAAAAAAAGATATTATTTATTTGAGAGAGAGAGCTACAGCACAAGTGAGAGGCAGAGGGAGAAGGAGAAGCAGACTCCTTGCTAAACAGAGAGCCCCACTGGGTCTCCATCCCAGGACTTTGAGATCATGACCCGAACTGGAGGCAGATGCTTAACCAACTGAACCACCCAGGCATCCTGTTTTTGTTTTTGTTTTTGTTTTTTTTAAGATTTTATTTACTCATTTGAGAGAGAGCGCATGAGTGGGAAGCAGAGGGAGAGGAAGAAGCAGACTCCCTGCCAAGCATAGAACCTCTCCAAAATGCCAAGGATTTAAATGAATACTAAGTGCATGGGGTCAATCTATAGAATTCCCAAATAGGTTTTTTAAGACATGGTTGATTTAAGTTACTATCTGAAACCTACCATATAACTGTATTGTAAAGAAATTGCAAATACAAGTATATTGTAAATTTTTATTTACCAGTTTTTAAATATTTTTATAAAAGATGTTATTTTAGAGAGGGTGCGACTGGGGGCAGGGGCATAGGCAGAGGGAGAGAGAATCCAAAGCAGACTCCCTGATGAGCTTGGAGCCTGACGGCAATCCCATGACCCTGAGATCATGACCCTAGCCAAAATCAAGAAGTGGATGCTCAACTGACTGAGCCACCTATGTGCCCCTATTTACCAATTTTCAAAATAGTGCAGTGGTTTCCTGTCATTCTCCAAAGATAATTAATGAATTCTTTGTTTTTGTTTGTGTCATTGAGAACTCATTGATTTAAACATATTTGAAGTTTTCAATCCATTGTAGCTATTATTTTTGTTGTTGCTCAATTGTCACTTCTTTTGATTAGTGGGATTTTATTTAGTCTGGCTCTTATGCGTGCTTTTGTAATGTTTTTGTATGTTATTATTTTTTTAAAGATTTTATTTATTTATTTGACACACACACACACAGAGATCACAAGTAGGCAGAGAGGCAGGCACAGAGAGAGAGGAGGAAGCAGGCTCCCTGCCGAGCAGAGAGCCCGACGCGGGCCTCAATCCCAGGACCCTGAGATCATGACCTGAGCTGAAAGCAGAGGCTTTAACCCACTGAGCCACCCAGGCGCCCATGTTTTTGTATATTATTATGAAATGTTAAATTTATAGAAAAGTTGCAAAAAGTGATATAAATAACTATTCTGCTTTCCCCTGAATTCCCCATATTTGATTTATAATTCTTTTTTCTATGACTATAAGTATATATGACTCTCAGTCGTATTAGATAAAGCTTTGTTGCTTTCTGGCATGCAAGCCAAACTCACCTTTGTACTTCCCCTGCCTCAGCTTAGAATCTATTATTTTTCAATGGAGTCTTGGTTCCTTTTAGTAAGAAATGGATTTTTAGGAGTATACCCTGGGTGGGGTACTCAATTGCTACTGAGTTGGTTATTATTTCTAAATGTTTTCAGTAAACACAACTATGAAATTTTTTTTAAAGATTTTATTTATTAGAGAAAGAGAGAAAGCACTAGCCAGGGGATGGGTCGAGAAGTGGCCTCCTTGCTGAGCAGGGTACCCGATGTGGGATTCCATCCCAGGACTTTGGGATCATGACCTGAGCCAAAGGCAGACACTTAGCCGACTGAGCCACCCAGGTGCCCCTGAAATGTTTTAAAGATATTTATTAAAACTTTACAGGGCGCCTGGGTGGCTCAGTGGGTTAAAGCCGCTGCCTTCGGCTCAGGTCATGATCCCAGGGTCCTGGGATCGAGGCCCACATCAGGCTCTCTGCTCGGCAGAGAGCCTGCTTCCTCCTCTCTCCTCTCTCTCTGCCTGCCTCTCTGCNTGAAAAAAAAAAAAAAAAAAAAAAAAAAAAAAACTTTTCAAAACCGAATGTACCTGGAAGTTTTGCTTTTTTTTCTTAAGAACAGAAACCTTATTTTAATTTTTTTTATTTTTATTTTTTTTGTATTTTTTTTTAAAGATTTTATTTATTTCACAGCGGGAGAGAGATCAGAAGGAGGCAGAGAGGCAGGCAGAGAGAGAGGGGGGAAGCAGGCTCCCTGCTGAGCAGAGCCCGATGTGGGCCTCGATCCCAGGACCCTGAGATCATGACCTGAGCCGAAAGCAGAGGCTTTAACCCACTGAGCCACCCAGGCGCCCAGAAACCTTATTTTTAGTGAGTTAACAGAATGTGAGGTTTTTTAGGAATGCACATGCTGCATTATAACAAATAAACTTCACTCTCTTCCACCTGATCATAAACTCAAAGCTAGGATGTGACCATCTTGTTCACTGTACTATATATCTCATGCCTAGCAAATAGGCATTTAACAGATGCTTGAAAGAATGAAGATTAAGTTTGATTATATAGGTAAATATTATTTTTAAGAACTTAATATCCTGTCGGGCATTTAATAAATTGTAGCTCTAGTATGGTTTTATATTTTTCTTAATTTATTTAATTCACAGGCTTAAAATGGCCTTCATTTTAATTTTTTTCCCTTAATTTTTCATTACAGGATTGAAGAAGATGCTCCTGCTCCTTCTACCTCTGCAGATAAAGTGGAGAGGTAAGATTATTTACAGAGTACAGTTAGATTTATGTCTGGAACATAAACTAAGAACTATAGACTTTAAGGGCAGTATTATTTTTATTTATTAAAGATTTTATTTATTTGTTTGATAGAGCACAAGCAGGGGAACTGTGGGCAGATGGGAAGGAGAACCAGACTCCTGAGATCATGACTTGAGCTAAAGGCAGACACTTGACTGACTGAGCCACCCAGGTGCCCCTAAAGGGCAGTGTTATTTTTAATAGATAACAGTTGAGACTGAATATTAAGATACTCGTCTGTAATTTAAAGTATGGAATCCTGACAATGATGTCTTCAGGTTTTTCACATTTGATTAAAATACTAGAATTGAAAGTTAGTTCTGTACCTTACTCGTTATATGCCTGGCAAATGCTAGCCTGTTCTTTCTTTGAATACTTGTACTGATTTAGATCTCTATTTTGTAAGGTTGCCATTTTCAATTTTATGTTATTCTAGTGTAAAAGTTTTAAATTTTATATTGGGCCCACACCTACTTCCTCGTAACTTCCCTATCTCGATATGACTGTCCTTCTTAACCCGAGATTAGCTTAATAGTTAACTAGGGTGCTAATCCAAAAGGTAGATTTATGGGTTGCATCCCTAAAGATTATATTTGTTAAGCTTGAGATAGAATTCATGCTTGAGTGTTTTAAAAAAAACTTCTTGATAATTCCTTAGTTCACTTCGGTTGACAATCAGTATTCTAAATTCTGTTTAAGTCTTTTGCTGAATATCTTCACATTTTTATTCATTGTTTTTTGTAAACACACACACACACACACAAAGATTTATTTGAGAAAGGGAGTGTGAGCATACCAGTGGTGGAGAGGAGCAGAGGGAAAGAATCTTCAGGCAGCTCTGCACTGAGCACAGAGCTGTCTGGGTGCTGGATCCCACAACCCAAGAGATCATGACCTGAACTGAAACCAAGAGTAGTTGGATGCTTAACTGACAGCCACCCAGGCGCCTATATATATATAATTTTTTTTTTTAAGTTATCTCTACAGCCATTGTGGGGCTCAAACTCACAACCCTGAGATCCAGAGTCTCAATGCTCGGGCGCCTGGGTGGCTCAGTGGGTTAAAGCCTCTGCCTTCGGCTCAGGTCGTGATCTCAGGGTCCTGGGATCGAGGCCCGCGTCGGGCTCTCTGCTCAGCAGGGAGCCTGCTTCCTCCTCTCTCTCTCTCTGCCTGCCGCTCAGCCTACTTGTGATCTCTGATCTCTCTGTGTCAAAAAAAAAAAAAAAAGAGTCTCAATGCTCTACAGACAGAGCCAGCTAGGTGCTCCAGTTTTATGGTTTTCAGTCTTACATTTAGAACGTCTATAATCCAGGGACGCCTGGGTGGCTCAGATGGTTAAACGTCTGTATTTGGCTCAGGTCATGATCCCAGGGTCCTAGGATGGAGTCCCGCATCTGGCTCCTTGCTCTGTGGGGAGCCTGCTTCTCCCTCTGCCTGCTGCTCCCTCTGCTTCCCTGCTTGTGCTCTGTCCCTCTCTCTGACAAACAAACAAACAAATAAATATAAAATCTGTAATCCATTTGAAGTTAATTTTTGTATGTGGTGTGATAATAAGGTTGAGGTTTACTTTTTTGCATGGGGATATCCAATTATTCCAGCACCATTTGTTGAAAAGATTTTTCTTTCCCCATTGAATTGTCTTGGTACCTTTGTCAAAATTTCAAGTGGTCGTATGTGTGGATCTGTTTTTGTACTCTGTTCCATTTAATCTATTTTTGTTTATGTCAGTTCCACATTGTCTTGATACCGAGATCACGGTCTTTGCTCTGTCTACCTAAATGTTTCTTGATTTATTTTTCTTAGAGGTAGTACAACTTGCTGTATGTAATATATGGTACTTTCATGATTTTTTTTGTTTGTTGTTTAAATTAGTAAATATTTATAGTAACATACAATATAGTCTTTGCGAGTAGATAAACCTGTAAGAGAAAATAATAAAGCTCTTGAATTTTTTTTAAAGATTTATTTATTTATTTATTTCACAGAGGGAGAGAGATCACAAAGAGGCCAGAGAGGCAGGCAGAGAGAGAGAGGGGGAAGCAGGCTCCCTGCTGAGCAGGAAGCCCGATGGGGGCCTCGATCCCAGGACCCTGAGATCATGACCTGAGCCGAAAGCAGAGGCTTTAACCCACTGAGCCACCCAGGCGCCCAGCTCTTGAATGTTGATTTATGATTTCTTTTGCTTTTATAGTGATAAATGTGAGTTAGCTAAGCCTCACTGGAGAGTGGTCAAAGGTTTAAAGAAGTTAAAGTACAATGGTTTAAATGTAACAGGTATTCAAAAACTGTTGATTTTAAGAAGTATTTGAGATTTGAAATCATTTTTCTTTCAGTCTGGATGTGGATAATGAAGCTAAAAAACTGTTGGGTTTAGGACAGAAACATCTGGTGATGGGGGATATTCCAGCAGCTGTCAATGCATTCCAGGAAGCAGCTAGTCTTTTGTAAGTACCGTGTTTTGCGAGGTTGTGCTATATTGTTTGTTAAAAGGTTGTCTTAATGGGGGTGGGGCGGAGTTTTAAAAAATGGGGTATTTTTTATATACGCGTTTACTCCTGTAACTAACAATAAGACTTGCATATCACTGGGTAATCACACTCTTTTCTTTTCCTGAGTAAGGTGGTTTGTTTTCCAGTCACCACTAATTGGAGTGACCAACTCTTCCTACTTTATTCTGGGACTTTTTTTTAGTAGCCCCCCCCCCCCAGTGTGGAGCCCCACCATGGGGGCTCAAACGCACAACTGGAAGATCAAGACCTGACTTGAGATTAATAGTTGGACACTCAACTGACTGAGCTACTCAGGTGTCCCTGTCCTGGGACTTTTCTAATTTTAACACTGGAAGCTCTGTCTGGGGAAACTGCTGAAAGTCCCAAGCAAGCCACAGTGGTTGGTCACCCTAGCACTAATGCTGATGTTAGTACAGCATTTTTCAGATTACCTTTGTTCTCTGTTGCAATTGTTTGGAAGTTGTCAGCTACCACTAGGTGGTCATATATATATATCTGTATTGTGAGGAAACAGGTTCGCTTTAGTGCCTGAAAAGTGATTTATTTTATTTTAACCAAAGACTTTAATGTATCTTTGGAGCTGAGAGAGAAAAAGTGTAAGTTAAGTCTTCAAGCAGTAGCCTTTCAGCCTGTTACCTGATTTGAGCTAGCTTCCTCTAAGATCCTATTACCTGTAGCAGTTGAAGTTAGTCATGTTCCCTAATGAGTTGATTATGTTGTGTGCAGTTGAACTGAAGAAATCCTCCTTATGAGAAATGCTTATAATAAAATTAGATTTCAGGTTCACCATAACAGCTTCTACCTTCTTCATTCTTTCTTATTCGGTCAGTCAGGGTTCTGTCAGTCCATTCTTCTCCCAACCTCACTCCCTTTCCCATTATCTAGAATAGAATCTTATTCCTGGATGTCTGCATTAATCTTGTCTAATTCCTGACCTCTTAGTTTGTCATCATCTGGGCCAGAGGAACTGAGGCTCTGATATCCTGTGGTATGTTATGAGCAGGGTGCAAATTTTATCTGATGCTAAGTATTTAGGTATTTTTATAATAAAATTGTATGGTTAATTTACAGTGTAAACTGCTAAAATCTAAGTTTTTAAAAATAAGCACAAATAAACATACTTCTTAGCTTATTTTCTTACCAGATAATCTAGAGATGAGTATTTTCATTGTCCTGCCTTTAAGGGATATTTAGGGGGAAAATTTGAGATGCACAATTCTAGTAAATTATATTTAAACATGACCCTCATAATACTTTGCGATTAGTTTCTCTAGTTATTCTCACTAGGCTGTAAAGGCCATTAGGTGGCCTGACTTTGAGAGACTTCTGCCAGTACTTCCTCCATGAAAACTAGTCTCCTTACTCTACGTGAAGTACCTCCTCCTTTTCGTTTATCACACTTGTGATTTGTTACCCTTTCCCTCTTCCCTGTCTAGGTATTAAGAGCTAAAATTTACGTATAGTGCTATTTGTATTTCTAAGCATTGTTTTAAATACTTTTATAGGCATTATTAATTCAATTCCTAGATCTTTGAACAGTTTTTAACATTTCTGTTTTATAGATGAAAAAAGTAAGGCACTGAGTCTGAGGTTTCAACAGCTAGCTAAGGTCTAGAGGTAGGATTTGAACCCAGGCAGTCTGACTCGTCAGAGAATAAGCTCCTACCTCTAATAACATGATGTGTTTCCAGATACCTTATTCGTCCTTTAGGTCCTTGCCAAAAGTCCTTTGACTGTTCTGGCCCATACTGACACTCATCTTTTTAAAAAAAATTTTATTTATTCATTTGATAGAAAGATCACAAGTAGGCAGAGAGGCAGGGAGAGGGGGAAGCAGGCTCCCTGCTGAGCAGAGAGCCCGATGTGGGGCTCGATCCCAGTACCTTGAGATCATGACCTGAGCCGAAGGCAGAGGCTTAACCCACTGAGCCACCCAAGCGCCCCTCATCTTTTTTTTTTTTTTAAGATTTTGTTTGTTTATTTGACAGAGAGAGATACAGTGAGAGAGGGAACACAAGCAGGGGGAGCGGAAGAGGGAGAAGCATGCTTCCCGCTGAGCAGGGAGCTTGATGTGGGGAGCACAACGGGGGTGGTGGCAGGCAGAGCAGGCAGAGGGAGAAGCAGAGCCCCTGCTGAGCAGGGAGCCCGCCGTGGGGCGATCCTAGGACGCTGGGATCATGACCTGAGCAGAAGGCGGCAGACGCTTAATGACTGAGCTACCCAGGCGCCCCTGACACTCATCTTATAGCAAGAGAAGTATCTATTAATGTACTTTGCCTCTGACATTATATACTGTAACTGCAGCAAATTGATGTCACTTGGAACCTATATATAGAGAGAAAGACCAGGCAATATATTGATTTCATACATTGTGTGCTCTCACACACGCTTTTTTTTTTTTTTTTTTAAGTAGGCTTCATGTCCAGCTTGGAGCCCAATGTGGTGCTGTGTTTGTTTGCTTGTTTATTTTTTAAAAGATTTTATTTATTTATTTATTTGACAGAGAGTACAGAAGTAAGCAGAGAAGCAGGGAGAGGGAGAAGCAGGCTCCCTGCTGTCCCTGCTGAGCAGAGAGCCAGATGTGGGGTCTCTATCCTGTAACCCTAGGATCATGACCTGAGCCAAAGGCAGACACTTAACTGACTGAGGCACCCAGGCGCCCCTTGTTTGTTTTTATCTTTATGAGAGAGGGAGCACGAGTGGGAGGAGGGGCAGAGGGAGAGGACAAGCAGATTTCTCGCTGAGGCTCAGTCCCAGGACCCTGAGATCATGACCTGAGCCGAAGTCAGACTACTGAGCCAACCAGGCACCCCGAGACGTGGGGCTTTGAACTCACGGCCTTGAGATCAAGACTTGAGCCGAGATCAAGAGTTGGATCCTTGGGGGACCTGAGTGGCTCAGTGGGTTAAAGCCTCTGCCTTCGGCTCAGGTCATGATCTCAGGGTCCTGGGATGGAGCCCCGCATTGGGCTCCCTGCTCAGCGGGGAGCCTGCTTCCTCCTCTCTCTGCCTGCCTCTCTGCCTACTTGTAATCTCTTTCTCTGTCAAATAAAGAAATAACAAAGCCCCTTTGAACTTGACTTGATAGCAAGAGAAGGGGGAAGTATTGGTTTCCTAAAAGGATGTGTCACTGAAGAAATGTCATTTTGTAATTTACAGAACTAGAAATAAGTATTTTAGACTAGATGTTAATTCAGATCTTAGATGTTTCTTGTCTTTGTAGAGGAAAGAAGTATGGAGAGACAGCTAATGAGTGTGGAGAAGCCTTCTTTTTCTATGGGAAATCACTTCTGGAGTTGGCAAGGTATGTCTTTCAAGCCAAAGGTTTTTCTTTGTTTTGTTTTGTTTTTTAAAGATTTATTTATTTGAGAGAGAGCGAGCAGAGGGGTGGTGGTGGAGGGAGAGGAGGAGAATCCTTAGGCAGACACTCACTCCCATTGAGGTTGGACCCTGATGTGGAGCTCCATCTCACAGCCCTGAGATCATAACCTGAGCCGAAATCAGTAGTCTGACGCGTAACCGACTGAGCCACCCAGGTGCCCCTCAAACCACTGTTTTTAAGTAGGGTGCTTTGTGTCATATTAATGGTCTATTTAAAAACTTAAGTTTCTTTGTTTGCCAAGGTTATTTACTAGCTTTGTGATTTCATATGAGCTGGGTGAGACTGGTTTTACTAAGAAAGGGAGTTTGGAAGGAACATGAAATTGATGGAAGTTTTGGAAGGCACTTGATGCAGAGTAAACTTATGCTTGGGTTTTGGCTTTTGGGGTCTTTAGAAGCAGAGATTTTTTCTATTAGTGAATAGTCATAATTTATATTTGGACCATAAAGGCCAATAAAGAGAGAGAACATTAAAAGCACTCTCAGTACAAAACAGTCATTCTTAACAAGGACTGAATGAAGGAAATTTGAAAACACTAGTATATGAAAATGTCTAGTAAATAAAATCAGTAGTCCTAACTATTGGAAAGTTGTTGTGTATTTTCTACTTGAGTTTATTAACCAGAATAAAATATGTTGATGGTATACAAACTAGCAAATGTTTTGTGGCTCATTTAATCTCAGTTTTGGCAAGGTTTCTAATTTCGTAGATCATTCTGATTTGTCACGAAAGTCTTGCCAGAATGTTTTACAGCCAACTAAAGAAATATGGGTAGATGCGAAGTTTGGGGAATACTGTGGCCCTACTGTACAGCGAATATATATTGATCTTGTTCTTTTGACAAGAGTCATTGGTGCTTTTTAAGTGGTAGGATGAAGGGTATGCTTTTTTCTTTTAGTGCTTTTACTGCCTTAATTTATATTAGTTTTTATCACTGCTTTTCTTCCATGAATACTTTATACAGTTTATAGTCTCTGCACTTGATTGCTTTTCTGTTGCTTTTATAATATAGGATGATAATTTCTGTCTTAGAAAACTTGTTAGGTTCTAGCTATCATACCATTAGTTCTTTCTTCTTTTGCTCTCCTAGAATGGAGAATGGTGTGTTGGGAAATGCCCTGGAAGGTGTGCATGTGGAAGAGGAAGAAGGAGAAAAAACAGAAGACGAATCTCTGGTAGAAAATAATGATAACATAGATGGTATGTGGAGTTGCATGTGACATTCAGGAGATGCGACGTATATTTCTTGTGTACAAGTGATGGGACTAGGGCTCTCCCTGTCCTGGATGGTCTCTCCTAAGTTGCCTGGGTGATACCTGCATCTGGTGGAGACCACAGTGGAGATAGCCAATTACTGAAACTGACAGGCTTTTATAAAAGGAAAAGTTAATTTACCCAATAAATGTGGTTATTTAAATTGATATTTTAAATACATAACAACCTTAACTATTTTTCTGATGCAAATTTTTAAAAGTCTGTGCAGTTCAGTTACTTTAATAGCATTGCTTTTGGAGTCTTTACATATTTTTGTGTCTAAGAAAATTAAATGTTAAATTTGAAATGGAGTTTGGCTATTAGAGTTTTACATATAAGATGGAGGTTTATAATGTTTAGAGGAGAGCATAAAGCTTGGCATTTCTTAACCTGATAATCAGAATGCTCAAGTAAAACAATATCCCATTTAAGGAGCTTGGGTTTCTTTTGCTATAAGTTGCTCTGCTATCTGGGACTTTCCCCTTTGCTTTTTCTCAAGGGGGCAGATAATTTTTAGGCCATCTGCTAAAATTTAAGCCAGGCCGTTTGAGGGTTTAAAGGGAATGTATTTTTAGTTTCCATTTATGCCTTAATCGTTAAATTCGAAGACATGTTTATGCTTCATGTTCTTTAACCATGTAGAGGAAGCAAGGGAAGAGTTGAGAGAACAGGTTTATGACGCCATGGGAGAAAAAGAAGAAGCAAAAAAACCAGAAGACCAGTCTCTGGTAAAGCCTGAAATTGATAAAGAGCAGGAGACTGAAATGGAGAAGGGTGGAAGAGAAGACATGGATATAAGTGAGTCTGCAGAGGAACTACAGGAAAAAGTTGAATCCACTCCAGATCAGTTAACTGAAACCACTGAGGCAAAAGAAATAGCAGCACCAGAAGGACTGAATGAAGCCAAGGTCACTTCTGGGAAGCCAGAACAGGAAGTACCAGATGCTGGGGAAGGAAAATCAGTTTGTGGAACTGACGTCCAAGAAGAAAGAGAAAAAGGAGGTCAGGAGAAGCAGGGAGAAGTAATTGTGAGCATAGAGGAGAAGCCAAAAGAAGCTGCAGGAGAGCAGACTGTTACGACTCTCGAAAAGCAGGGTACTGCTGTGGAGGCAGAAGCAGAGCCTGTAGATTCAATAGTCAAGCCAGTGGATGTGGGTGGGGATGAGCCAAAGGAGCAGGTAGCTACCTCTGAAAATGAGTCAGGAAAGGCCGTACTTGAGCAGCTGGTAGGGCAAGAAGTGCCTCCTGCTGGAGAGTCACCAGAGGTGACAGTAGAGGCTGTAGAGGCCTCAGCTGCAGAAGCTGGGTCAGAAGTGTCTGAGAAGCCTGGGCAGGAGGCCACAGTTCTCCCTAAGGATGGTACAGTCAATGGACTGTCAGCTGCAGGAGGTGAGACTCCTGTTGAACAACAGACTAATGCAGAAGGACTGACAGAAAGAAAAGATGGCTCAGGACTAGAGGAGAAGGTCAGGGCAGAGTTGGTTCCTAGCCAGGAGGAGACTAAGCTGCCCATAGAAGAGTCTGAGGCAGCTGGAGATGGGGTTGAGACCCAGGTAGCCCCAGGGGCTACTGAGAAGTCCCCTGAAGACAAAGTTAAGATAGCTGCTAATGAAGAAACACAAGACAGAGAAGAACAGATGAAAGAGGGTGAAGGTAACCGGGATATGCAAGAGCTGCAGTGGGTGGAGTACATTTCTGGATTTGACTCACTAATCATGGGTAAAAGTCAGCCTTCCATTCAGGATTTTCCGTCTGCCTTTGGATTAGGAAAGGGCTAAATGAAAATGGGGGTAGTTGAAGATTGTGATAAGTTGAGCAAGTTAAATCAAAAGTAAGTCTTTAGCTGGCTTATGAACTAACGCTTTTACTAACTACAAAATAGGGCTTCTCTGTGATTTCTGAGACTTGGCTAGCTATCAGTAACTTGTACCATACTAGCCAATAGAGGTGGATGGGGGCTGGTGGGGTACGTAGGGAAACAGTGGGCTAGGCTGGCAGAGAATGCTGAATGGATGTTCACTTGCATGCCTCTGGATTATGTAATTTACTGTTCACATGGTTCCTCTTCTCTGCTTTAGGAAGCAGGACTAGAGCAGTAGAATCCAGTGAATTGGTACACTTAAGCAGGCATGCCATTTAAATGAAGGCCGTTAACCATAGTGAAAATTCTGGTTACCCTCTTTTACTTTTAGTCTTGAGGAAGTGTTTTGAGGCTTATTTACATTAGTTTTAGCCCCCTCCAAAAGATAACAGAAAACTTAACAATGAGCCCTCTTGCTGCTTTCCCCCTCATTTCATGCTTGCTTTGGCTGCTAAACTGAAGTTTTTGTTACTTAGAACGTTATAAAGTGTGGATGCTTTGCGTAGTATTATTGGTCTAATTTTGATTCAATTCCATCAAGATGTATAAGCCTCTAATTAGCAATTACGTAATTGGCACGTCTGACTTGAGTTGTACTATCATTTGAGGATTCTACTGTCTGTAAGGCTCATCTAACGTTGGTATTAATAACCACAGGTAAATTCCAATTAATAGTTATCACTTCGTGTAATTGACAGACTAAGAGTTCTTTTTTAGATTTTCAAAGACCCACTATCAGTATTTGCCACTCATTCTGGTAAACTACATTCTACCTATGTGCAGGTCGTTGCACTCCAGCCAGCACAGGCATGGTAACCAGAAGTGAATTGGCTCAATGGTAGCACCATTGGGCTGCTTGTTGGGTTTTATGATTTCTTTTTTTTTTGGGGGGGGTTAGGATTTATTTACGGAAAAAGCACAGAACTGAACTCTTTAATTTTTAAAAAACTACCATGTCTTAATCTTTAATGATGTGATCAGAGATAGTAAGAAGTTCTGCTGGCTCTTTTAAGTTGGACTTTGAATAATAAGCTACAGTAGAGAGGTCCTGTTTCTCCAGTAAAAAAACTCTTCAGTTGGATCATAAGCAACATTGTTACAGCTTTCCCACATACATTATTTTCGATTCCAAAATACTACTATGTAGTAGGTAGTATTACTCCATTTACAGCCATGAGGAAATAGAGGCTTAGGGGTTATATTACTTGTTTAGGGTCAAACACCATAAGTCATAGTACTAGAATCAGACCCTAGATCTGACATGAATGTACATTTTTCCCAAGCCTGTCTCACAGTGAGGAAGGTGACTTTTTATCTATCTTAACCCACCTCTTACCAGAAACTTTCTGGTATTTATCTTTCTAGTAAGTAAATAATTTGCACTGGTCACACAGCCAATAAGGGGAGGGCTGAGGTACCCAAACCTTCTGGCTCTCTGTGCTTTATGTGGCAGCGTTAGCCTGCAAAAGTCTTATAATTGATTTTCTCTCTCTCTTTAAAAATATTTTTTTAAAGATTTTATTTGACAGAGAGACCACGAGAGAGGGAACACAAGCAGGGGGAGTGGAAGAGGGAGAAGCAGGCTTCCCACCGAGCAGGGGAGCCTGATGTCGGGCTCAATCCCAGGACCCTGGGATCATGACCTGAGCTGAAGGCAGACACTTAACAACTGAGCCACCCAGGCACTCCTAAATTTTATTTTTAAGTAATCTCTACACCTAATGTGGGGCTCAAACCCACAACCCCATGATCAAGAGTCACATGCTCTACTGACTCAGCTAGCCAGGTGCCCCAGAGGTTTTTCTCTTTAAAATCCCATTTCCTACCACCTCTCAGGCTGTCCATAGCCCTAATAAAGATAAGTGGTCTGTTCTAAGTGTCAGGCAAGATATGATTGGTAAGTGAACAAAGTTTATAAGTTGTAGGCTCAGAGCTTGGCCATGCTTAGACTATACTGGTCATTCTGTAGTGTTTACCTGACTTAATCCTGTGGGAGTCCTAGAATAACCAAAGAATCAGCAGATTGTCTTTACTTTGTCTCTAAGAGGAATTTTTCTTCTTTGCGCAATTCCTTGTCCTTAACTTTTGAACAGGCTACAAATCAGAGAAATGGGATAAACTGTGTTTCCCTTTTTCAAAGGATGGTAAATAGGCCATGACACAAAGATGATTCCATTTTCAAAGAAGTTTGGAAGATATTTTAGCAGATCACTCAGGACATCAAGGCATTCCCTTTAATACCTGGGTATAGGTTACTAGGTTGGAAAGTGTTGTTTTATAGTAATGGCTTTCTCATTAACTTTGCTTTCTCTTCATCCTTCCATGAAGGCAGTACATATTTCTCAAGGAAAACCAGTATTTTTCTCAGAATATCATAAGAATTTTAATTTAAAAATTTGATTTAAATTATGCCAAATTAGATGTCACTTGGCCTTCTGGTATGAGTAGGGACAGATACCTGATAATTTAAGAATATAGAATAACAATACACACTTTGTCAATTTTTCCTACAAATTAGGAAGGTAAAAAAAAGTTTCATAGATTTACCTCACCCGTCTTGAGAATTCTCCTTGAGAATGGGCCTCATTGTCAAAGTTAATAAAACCACCCATCTAGTCTGACAGAGTACTAAGTATACAAATAACTTGGAAATTTGGGTACAGAGATATTGCTGCATGATGGTGGGTATTTCAGAAGCACTCAATTTACATGGTCAATAGGGGAAGAGTGAGTCATTTGATAAAAACTGTTTGCTATAGAGATCAATTAACTTGTAACTTGTTCTTAGAGGAGTATATATATTTTTTAATTTTTTTAAGTTTTTAAGTAATCTCTCCACCCAGCGTGGGGCTAGAACTCACAACACTGAGATGAAGAGTTGCATCCTCCACCAACTGAGCCAGCCAGGCACCCTTCTTACAGGACTTTAGATTGTCTTACTAATTTATAATGTTTAGGAATTTTCTGTGCCTGTTCCCGTTCTGAAGCAGTATTGCCGAATATGTCTTTTAGCCTGACTTCATGGCTCTAAGGCCTAATTGCATATTTACGTTCCCATAATAGCTTGTTAGGAGACCGTATTTAAGCTCTTTTGCTTGCATTAAAAATGTTTAATGAAAGATGGCAGAGGTAGGCACATTATACCCAATTCATGAATCGTTACGTGCCCTCAAAAGCCCATTTTTAATTATATGACATTCTGAACTTTAAGTGGTGCGTAGAGCTGTTTATTAGCGGCCTGTCCTTAATGGCAGTTGACTTGTGAACGTATGTCAGTACGGTGAAATAGAATGTCCATTTGGCTGCAGATTTTAACATTACACTGGAGTAGAACAATTGGTTGTGGTACTGCTCACTCAATTCTGTACATGCTAGAGCTGGCTGGAGTCTGCGGCATGCTCATTGGTGAGAGTTGGTAAGGACTAGGCTTTTCTCTCCACAGCTGTGTTGTGGGAAAGCTAGTCTCTTGAGCACTCTTGCTCTGAATGGACTGGGGTAATTTAACTTTTTGTACTTTCTCAGCGTGTTAGTGTTATGTAACAAATGGGTGCTTAAAGACACCAGGAATGCTGGCTGAGTTCTCCACCTGCTTCTGGCTAAGTAGATGGGAGTTTCTAGCGAATAAGAATAATACGGTAGCTAATCTATCTTGATCTGAATGATCCAGATGGACTTTTAGAAGAGAAACAGCCTTCTAATCACTGAAGGTGTGAACCACAGACACACTGTAAGATTATACAATCTAAGTCTAGGTTACACTTGAATTAGACTGTAACTATTGGCTTAATATTTATATTTAGTTCAAATATTAACTGACTTAGCATCTGGCCTGTTCTACCTCAGAATATAGGTTGACAGGCATTTATTGGAATCTCTGACTAGTTAGAAGGAAGGTATCCTTAGTATTCTCAATACTGAGGAATTTTTGGCTTGCAGAAACTGAAGGCTCAGAAGAGGAGGATAAAGAAAATGACAAGACTGAAGAAACACCGAATGAATCACTTCTTGAAAACAAGGTAAATTATTATTTGTTCAATATCATCTTCTGCTTTGTAGGACTGTAGCTTACTAGGGTAGACGTGATTATCATAGTCATTTCTTGGTTAGCGATTGGGGACTCTGTGCCTAGAATACACACACCCATTTAATCTGAGGATGTTAGGATGGGACCCAACATGTTGCTGTTAGATTTCTGTCACTGACATAAGGTGATGACTTGGGATAGAAGTATTATAGGGACCCATTTGTAGATTTTAGGGAGAAAGTCCAAATTTTGAATCATGTGGTTTGTTTTTTTTAAGCTGTATTGTATTACATATTTAGATTTGTGATCTGAAGATGCCTATCTTACATTTCTGTCTAATACCAGTGATTTGAATATACTTTTTAGTCTCTTCAGGAAAATGAAGAAGAGGAGATCGGGAATCTAGAGCTTGCTTGGGATATGCTGGATTTAGCAAAGATCATTTTTAAAAGGTAACACTTCCTGGTGTTTCTAGGCTCAGGTTGGGAGTTTGGAGCTTGGAAGTAGAGTATCAGTTAGGTTTGGACAAATGCTATTAAGGTTTCTGATCATCTTTTCCTTCTTTTAGGCAAGAAACAAAAGAAGCTCAGCTTTATGCTGCACAGGCCCATCTTAAACTTGGAGAAGTTAGTGTTGAATCTGGTAATACATTTTCCATTTTACTCTTTCCTTTAATGTGTGCCTCTCCCCACCCAGTTCTTCCTCTAATTCCTTAAAATTCAGCTTGATCAATAATAAGTGGTGGGCAGTTGGCTTTTTAGAAAAGATTTTACTTATTAGAGCGAGAAAGCATGAGTTAGGGGGAGGGGCAAAGAGAGAGGGAGAAGCAGGCTCCCTGCTGAGCAAGGAGTCTTTTTTTTTTTTAAGATTTTATTTATTTATTTGACAGAGAGAGAGAGATTGGATCACAAGTAGGTAGAGAGGCAGGCAGAGAGGCAGAGAGGCAGGCAGAGAGGGAGGCAGAGAGAGGGGGAAGCAGGCTCCCTACTGAGCTCCATCCCAGGACCATGAGATCATGACCCAAGTTGAAGGCAGATGCTTACCAACCGACTGAGCCACTCAGGTGCCCCTGGCATTTGGCTTTACAAGGACAGTTTCTTTGGGTTCCTATAGTTCCTACAATAGTGAACAGTCTCTTCTGAAGTCTCTTCAGTAGGATGTCTCCCCCCGCCCCCTGCTTAGCTATTTTTATAGTTCAGTGTCCTGGAGATGCTACAAAGAAAATGTAATTTAAAACGGGAGAGCATTCCTATAGAATGGCCTAAAATTTAGAAGTATTATATATTAAATGCTGTCCATTTGCTTGCTGTTCTTTTTCCCTTCATTAGAGAATTATGTCCAAGCTGTGGAGGAGTTCCAGGCTTGCCTAAACTTGCAGGAGCAGTACCTGGAAGCCCATGATCGTCTTCTTGCAGAGACCCACTACCAGCTGGGCTTGGCCTATGGGTACAACTCTCAGTATGATGAGGCAGTGGCACAGTTCAGCAAATCTATTGAAGTCATTGAGAAGAGAATGGGTGAGTGAGCATCAGCTACTTGTTGATAAGCTTGACTGGATCCAGTAATCGACAGTATAAAAAAAATGGATCCTTCGATGGTAACTATTACTGATGACTTCAGCCTGTTCTTTGTAGCTGTACTAAGTGAGCAGATGAAGGAGGCTGAAGGATCATCTACTGAATATGAGAAAGAAATTGAGGAGCTGAAGGAACTGCTACCTGAAATTAGAGAGAAGATAGAAGATGCAAAGGAGTCCCAGCGTAGTGGGAATGTAGCTGAATTGGCTCTGAAAGCAACTCTGGTTGGTTTGGTTTCCTTTTAAAGTTTTGATAATAGCATGTTTGATATTGTTGGAAGGCATCATGGTATTAGTGTTCTATTTGTCTAGGAACCGTGATACAGTTTCCAGGGAGTTGGTTAGAAGGAATGTGAGACTTTATCTAGTTATTCTTATCGAATAAGAGGCAGACTGGGTTTAAGTTCTGTATCTGCTACTTCTTATGTGTGACCATGGGCAAGTTACTTAACATTTCTTCACCTTAGTTGACTCATCTGTAAACCGGGGATAGTAGTATCTGTATGTTAAAATACTTCTGACAGTACTAACAAATGGTGTACTTAATAAATGTAAGCGTTACTTCCATCTCTGAGAACTCCTCTGTGTAGATAGTGAGGTATTGATTGGCTGCCGAAATGTCAGGGAGCTTTCTACACCACAGGTGATGATATGATATGGATGGGTTAATTTAATACTTACATTGTGCCTAAGCCCCCGGTTTGGGGGTGGGAGGTGCAGGTAGAGGGGGGTGGATGATACTGCTAGTATATGGAGGCCCACTAGTACTGGAGGTTTTACTCAGCTGCTTGGATGGTAGGTACCTGTTGAAGGTGTGTGGGTGACCTGGTGGGTTCTGTTCTGGGACCCACTTGGGTCTGTCACCTCTCACACAGGTGGAGAGCTCTACTTCAGGTTTCACTCCTAGTGGAGGAGGCACTTCAGTTTCCATGGTGAGTATTCAGGTGATTTTTGTCACTTAATATTAGGCCTGTGTGTGTCCTGTATATTGTGTCCTATGTAGTTGTACATTGCTAACAAAGTCCTTTTTGTCAGGTTGCCAGTAGAAAACCAACAGATGGTGCTTCCTCATCAAATTGTGTGACTGATATTTCCCACCTTGTCAGAAAGAAGGTAAATCTGCATGTGGTTATTTCTTTTCTATTTTCTTTCTGTCTGCTTTTTGTTTCAAATGACACACCAGGCATACATTCCCTATTTGGTGCAACAAGACAGTCATTTGGCAGAGTTGGTGAGGATATGAATGAAGGTAGTTTTCACTTGAATATGTTTTCTAACAGTTTTCTAGGTCTCTTTTGGCCCAGGATTGTCAGGAAAGCTGCTGAGGCAGATTGGTTAGATCAGCTCATCTTGGGAAGCTGGCAGGTTTTCTTTGACGGTAGTCATTCAGCAGCAGACCTGCTGATACTTAAACTCCTGTGGAGTCCAACTTCTGCCTACAATTATAATAGTTTTTTTCTCATGTGGGAGACTGATTCCTTTGTTTCCTGATTCACAAACTTGGGGTTTGGTTACTATTCAGATCTGCTCCTCACCCCACCCTTCCCCAAGAGAGGCCAGATTGGTATGTTGTGGCTGACCAATTTATTGTACTGAGCACAGATTGGTGTCTGCTTCCTGTGGTCAGGGGCGAGACCTTGAGAGCCATGGATCCCAGTGTCAGGATATTTGCACCATGTGGTGGCAACAGTGGGGGAGGAGTTTGTGAAGGGATTAAGTTTTGCAGTACTTTTAAAAACTCAGCACATTTGTGAATGCTTCCCAATTCTATCTTCAGAGGAAACCAGAGGAAGAGAGTCCCCGAAAAGATGATGCAAAGAAAGCCAAACAAGAGCTGGAGGTGAATGGAGGCAGTGGGGATGCTGTCTCCGGTGGAAATGAAGTTTCAGAAAACATGGAGGAGGAGGTGGGCAGTTAAGAGGGCATGGACTCTTGCCTTACTTCCCTGTGTTCTCAGGGCCTGGGGAAACTATTCCTCCTAAGTACATGTTCCTCACCTTGAGCCTGTTTTGATTACTTGAATGCAACCCTCATAGAAGCAGTGTGCAGGAAACTGGTTATGGAATGTAGGATTTCTCATTGACGAATGGAAACTATATATATATACTACAGATCCTGCTCTAATGAATGTATGAGAAGGCACTTAATTGGCAAGACCATTGGGTTATTTCTGCTTGCTCCCTTTCCAAGTAATGTATGAACATTGGCTCTGTCAGCCCTGTTAGACTTTAGGAAATGGCCTTACATTTTGTGGTAATTGTCCTGTTAGTAGTGTAGGGAGCAAAGCAGACTTTTGGAGTCCTGTTTACTTCCTCTAATGCCTGCTCAAATGTGTAAGACAGAACTGCTTAAACTAGGGTCATTTATGCCCAGGCTCCCTATTTATCTTCCAGGCTGAGAATCAGGCCGAAAGCCGGGCAGCAGTGGAGGGGACAGTGGAGGCCGGAGCTACAGTTGAAAGCACTGCATGTTAAAGAGAGGGCACAGAGCCTTCCTCCTGAGGGAAAGTGTTTTTGTATATAATGTATTTTTTCACTTTGGGGGGATTCTTTTTGTATAACTTCAATAAAGATTGTAAGCAAAGATTGAGGCTTTGGTGATTTTTTTCTTAAATACTGGCTGAATCTGTGCCTTGGAGCACTCTGGATTTTATATAGTGGTCAAAGGTACTTGCCCTGCCCCTTTCTGTACTGACCTCTGTTGGGAGTTCCCATCCAAGTTCCCGTCTAATGTGGAGGTGATCCAGTCAAGCATAGCCACAGGCCCTTTGTTTTCTAATGGTGCTATATTTTTCCAATTTGAAATACTGAACTCCACTGTCTTGCAGACCTTCATTGGTGCTGTCCCTTGATGGAGCTACAAAAATAAGACTTGGTGAGGGTCAATAATTCTCTCCTGGAAAAAGAACTCTGAAGAAACCTTGTGAGGGAGGGGTGGGGAGAAAGTGATCCTTGAGGAAAACTAGTGTGCTAACTGTAGAGAATTGAGCTTTCTGGTTTGAAAGTGGCTTAAGAGATAGACTGGACACTTTGGATGTGGTTGGAAGAATTTGTGCGGAGGCTGGCTGGTGTTTTGTTTTCTGTACAGAAAGGCTGAAATATATCTTATAACTTGAATCAAATTGTTACCCATCTGCAGTTTTGACTTCTCAAATAAAGATGCTAAAAAATGCTCCTGGTCTGGATTTGTGTTTAAAGATCTTTCAGTGGGATTCCGAACTACCTGAAGCATTTTAGTGTGGGATGTGGGGTTGAAAGGCAGAAACGCCCACCAGTTCTGGCTACATAGTCAAAGGGTGCTGGTGCTCAGGATACTCATACTATAGCCATCCAACTGGGACTTCACTGATGTCCAGGGTGCAAGGTAGGTGGGAGACCTGAGCTGCCTGAACTGCCTTAACCTTGACCCTTAGTTTAAGAATCTGTTAAGCACAAGTTACTACTTGGATCTGAATTCCAAACTGTGCCTGCCCTACATTACCTAAAGGGATTTAGTAATTCTGACCACCCAGAGGGCTACTTGGCTGCAATAGATAGATAGTAGGTCAGAACCTGCATTTTGAATATCCAATGTCAGGCTGTTTTCCAGTTGATATTTTTGTTTCCTAAATAAATAGAAGAGGAAATGGTTGGAATTTTTCTGGGCTGGTTATGGTAACTCACTCGTGGCTGCAGAATCTTTGGCTTTGAACTTCCTGAAGATGCTCTAGTGCATGTTCCAAGTCCTGAGGATTTTAGGCCTTTGATGTTTGGGTAGTGCTGGGTTCTAGGGCTAGGCCCAATATCAAATTTCAGTCAGATTTTACATGTGACCCTCTAGAAGTGTGTAAGGTGTGGGAGCTCCTAGTTTATGGGGACCTTTATAGCCTGAAAGGCTTCCTGGAGGATGTCCTGAACTAAGTGTGGCAACAAGATGGGCTTTAGAGAGAAAAAAGTTTACCAAGTTCCTTTAACAAATTAAAGAGTAGCTCCTGCTCATCTCTCAAAGAATTTATATTTCAGGCAATATTGAAAATACCTAACATCCATTTAACCTTCACATCCATTTTACAAGAGGAAGACTGATAAAGGCCAAGTATTTGTGAAAGGTGGTAAAGCTATGGTTGGACCTCCTATTTTGAGCTTGTATCTGCTATTTGCTTCTAGACCCTCTGAAAGCGTGCAGTAGTAAAGCTGCAGGTCAGGCAATAAGTGCTGGTTCTAAAGTCCTAAAGTTCTGAGCCTGTTAAGCTACTCCCGCCCACATTCTCCTAGACTCAGAAAGCCAGGGGGTGGGGGTGGGTCAAAGCTGTGATGAGGGCCCAAACCATCTATCCTTGACTCTGCTGCTGACGGGGCTCTTCAGGAGGAGGGGGGTCAACAAAGCCAGCTTTTGGGGCAAGGGAACTTGCTTCCAGTGAAGGTGAGCTGGACATCTGTGGAACAGGGAGAAGTGTATCTTTACCAAGTTGTTTATATCTTAACTAACATAAACTAAGTCATCCTCGCTGTGCAGCTCTGATTTCCTCATCTGTTTACACAGTCTGCCTAATACATGTATGATAAAGGAGTTAATTCACAGAAACAGCTTGAAACATGGTGGTCAACAAATGTTGGCAATTAACCACACCAATTGCACTGCGGTATCCCTAGCTCTAGGTGGGTGCTCACCGGAGGTGGGTACTGGTATTCCTGGGCACTTGAGGGATTGATCTCTGCCAGTGTCTGGACATCTGCGTCTCTTGCATTAACTAGTCGCAGAAAGAGCTCAGCCTGACCAACCTGGAGAGGGATGAAATGGTACTGCATCTGTACCTGGAGGGGAGGAGATCCAGTCCCTGTCCTCCACACTCACCTGGGGAATCCCATTCAGCTGCCCAAGGCTAAGGCTGGGGTCCAGAGGAAGGGCCCGAAGTGGAAGACGCCAACGGCCACTTAACACCCTTTGATCCTGGTCAAATAGCACTAGAGAGGTCCAAGCCTTTGGCTGTGGTTCCCTAGCCCATGCCAGCCCCTGCCAGGCCTGTAGCTTACAGACCAGGGATACTGATGCTGAAGGTGGCAGCCTAGAACAACCGACACAAGATGTCAGAAGCCAGAACTGTTATTTCCTTAGCTCAGCCAGTGAGCGGCCCTGTATACAGATGGGAAAACTTCGACAGGATGAGGGAAAAGGCTCAGTTGTGACAAAAAGCATCAAAGTCAATCTCCATCTACTGACCTGGGTACAGGCTGCCTGCTGGCAAGGATGGCACAGTTGCCCATGGGCCCAGGAGCTGGAGGTGGGGGCAAGCAAAGGGCTGGGGGCAATGTTGTGGCCCCTCCTGTGTCCTGTCCATCTCGGGTCAAGCCAGTCATTAGTTGCACCCAAATCCAAGAAGCCTCAAGGCCCCGAAGGAAATCATAGAAAATGACCAGCCCAGCCCTGAAGAACAGAGGTCTCAGCTGGCATCTATACAACCCCTCAACTCCTCTGAACCCTGTCCCCTCATCCCTGCCCCTCACCCTGTCAGTTCCCCAACCCTAGCTCTTCCTAGGGGGGTCTGCTTAATCAGAAGTAATGACCAAGTCACAGAGAATGTCAAAGGAGGGAGCACGCCTCACCCAGGGTCATAGGGTGCAGGGCCCAGAACGTCAGAAGCCGGCAGAAGGAAGTATGGATCCAAGCCTAGGTTCCTGATCATGGCTCCAGGAACCTGCAGCTGTGGGTGGGGGAAGAGCTGACTGCTGCGTAAAGCCTCCTCTGTGCCCATGTTTCCCCAACTACACAGAGCAGAGCTGCCCTGGCCCCAACCCCTGGGTCCTTTCGACCTTTTCTGTGCCACTCAATAGGATCCCTGTGGAGTGTGGAAGGGGCGGCAGCGGGGGAGCCACCGGCGGTGGGAGGCGTGGAGGGTCTTCCCTTCTCAGGCTTGGACTGGAATTCACCAAAGGTCGAGGATCCCCAGGCCCTGGGAGAAGAGTTATATGAGTAGAGCATCTGAGCAGGACCGGGCTGAAATAACCTTTCCCGGAGAGCTGGACCCATATGCACGGACACCTGGAGATGCACGAGGGCAGGAATGGACAGGACACAAATACCCGCCTCATTCCCCATGCACGGTCCCTCTAACCCCTTCCTCTGCCCCCAGCCTGCTGGGGAGAGCTAGGTGGTGTGGGACAGCGGTGCTCACTGACCCCAGGACGCAGAGCCTGCTCCCCTCTGCCTCTGCAAGGCCAGGATTTCTGCCTCCAGGCACCGATTTTCGGTTTCCACTACTAGAAGCTCCCCCAGGGTGGCACCTGCCCGTTTTCCTGCGATGAAAAAGCCCGACCTGTCACCTCTGAACTCTGGTAACCAGCTGGTGCAAATCTGAGCAGAATTCCAGCTTTAGGCCTCTCTGGACAAGCCGGACTTGTCAGGTAACACTCTAGCCACTGCCACAAAGTCCACCCAGGTTTTCCACCTTCAGGTGGTCCCCGTGCCAAAGACACCCCTTCAACTGCCTTTTTCTCCTCCCAGAATTAAGACCACCGCTTCCAAGAGGCCCTCCTGTTCACCTCTGCGGGTCCGCAGCCGCCGCAGCTCCAGTGCTGATGCCTCCACCTGCAGCTGACAGATCTGACCCAGAACGCCGGGGTTCCGGCCCCCGCCCCGAACGTAGGCCTCACGTAGGGCCCTAGGGAGGGAGCAGGGGACAAGAAGGCAGCAGCGTCTTTCCAGGGCTGATCAGCCCTTCGTCCTTGCCGCCCCAGGCCCCGGACCTCACCCGATCTCGGCAGCCAGGGTCCCTGGGTTGGCCTGCAGCACCGGACAACTGAGTTCTACCTCTCGCAAGGCGTTGAGCCGGATCCTGGCGCAGGGGGACATCCGCGCCGAGGTGTTGCGGTCCTGAGGCCCGGCCTCCGGAAGCCCCGCCCCTTCCCGACCAAACACGTGCGGTCTTCCAGCTGCGTGGGCACCTACGCCTCCCGCCGCGGCCCCGCCCCCAGGCCGGGCTCCGCCCCCATGCCGTCTCAGCCGCGCTCCGCATTCACCCAGCGCCGAGTCTCACCCCGACTCCGGCTGTAGCTGCTGAACGTGCGCCCCTAACACTTCTAGAGCTCCCCGCGTTCGCCCGGCTTCTGCCCGGAGTTCTCGAAGCTCCCGCTCCAGACCGAAAAGGCGTGATATTCCGCCCCGGGTCTGGGCCAAACCTTGGAGGCGCTGTTTCAGCTCTGAGGCGTTAAGGGACCGAATCGCTACGGGTCCGACAATCTCAAAGCCAGGGGTCTAGGGGCGGGGTGGGCCCGTAATCCCCCGTGCCTTTCCCTCACCCTCGCTGCGTCGCTCCAGGGCCTGGCTCTGTGACTCCGTCTCCGCCACCCGCTTTGCGTGAGTCCCCTGCAGCGCCCGAAGCCGCTCGCCGGGGCTTCCAGCAGCATCGGGGGTGGGGCCCTGAGTCTGCGCCTCAGTTCGGCTCCGGGGAACTTCTAATCCCCTGGGGTCCTCTGTTATCCAGGGTCGCATTTCCTGTAAGTACAGCCACAGTCGCTGCATCTGGAGATAACGGACTCCGTGATCTCTCTGTTCGGGCTAATCTGACCGATGATCTGCGTGATCTGTAGATTTAGGGAGGATACTAAATTTCAAAGTGGGGAAAGGCCTGAGTACCTCCTCTGTTACCTTAAGAGCCAATTTGCTGTCCTCCTGGTCTGGGAGGCCCTGGTGTTCTTGTGGCACCACCTAGCGACAGGGCGTGGGGATGAAGACTCCTGAGGCTCAGAGTTGCTTCAACAACCCCCATTTGGCCGCTGAGACGGCCCTTTTGAGAGGTGAGCTTCAGGTGTTACCTCTCGGGTCGGACGGCCAATGCAGAAACGCTGAGTGTGGGTGGCCAACAGCGCCCAGGAGCGGAAAACCATGTCACAGGCCCCACAGGACAGGAGCCCTGGCTCCCCATTGTAGGAGGTCATGGGATGGGACCCTTTTCCTGACACGCCAGGCAAGACCTGCAAGAGAAGGACAGAGAGCAGGGGAAAGGGAGAGGAGGATGAAACAAAGCCGGAGGCAGAGAGGAAAGGCCAGGTTTACTGAGTTGACTCAGTTTCTGTTTGGGGAGGAGACAACTCCCTGGGCAGCAACTACAGGTCTAGGCAGGCCCGGAGCCTGGGTGGAGAAAGGCTGGTTACCTTTGGGAGGAGCCCCTGGCTTGAAAAAGTGTCACAAAGTCTGCTCCACCTCATTACAGGAGCATGGGCAAGTCCCTTTTACCAGCACATCTTGGTTTCTCTGTTGATGTAAAGGGGAACAGCTGCGTCCCAGCCCCTCTCACATACTCCCCATCACTGGTCATTTTACAGTCTCTGGCAGGGAAGTATCTTGTTCATTCTTGTTTTACCCAAGTGGATGTTACCCAAGTTAGTGGGTACAAGTTAGAAGACCGAATGCTGTTCTAGGGAACACCTGGGAGAGGAAGCGGTCTGCCCTTTTGGGCTTTCTGCCAGGAAACTTGTCTTTTCCCTGGGTTGAAAAGCTTTCTCTTGCACTGTGACCCTTGGGAAGCAACCACAGCATTTGTATAACCAAGTCACACCAAGGCTAGCAGTTTTTCCCTAACCCTGATTCCTGTTTTTGGGGGGGGGGGGTGTTTGTTTTGTTTGGCTGGAGAGGGACGATAATTAGCACAGCCCAAGGAATGAAAGTTTTGGGAGAACACAATGAATCTATCAGATGAGGGAATCAAATATAGAACCTCTTCATTCGAGTCTGGCCAGGGGACTTTTGTGCTGATTATATCTCTGTCGCCTCCCCAAATACACGCATCCAGCAGCAGCAGGACTCTGAATTAGCCCCATGTTTCTCAACAAACTCCCTTTTCTAAACAAGACAGGAACTTACGGTAGCACCCCCCTCACCATGTAAGGCCAAGGTGTGACCACCAACAGCTTACAAGTGTTTCAAAGCATGTGATCTCAGCCAGCTTCCAAACAAGGGCACATTTTAAAAAATTTGTCTGTGAAAGCTACTAAGTGGCAAAGTTCAACGCCAAACTGACAGGATATCTCTATCTCAACCGATTTCTCATTTCTGGTTTAATACTTTTGCACCTTAATTCATTTTATAGTATTTCATTGATGCTAAGTTGCACTCCCCCCCCAATTTTAACACTGAAACAGGGACCAACAATGGAGTATCATCCCTGGCAAGTTTTCTTTTCTTTTTTTTTTTTTTTTTAAAGATTTTATTTATTCATTTGACACAGAGAGAGATTACAAGTAGGCAGAGAGGCAGGCAGAGAGAGAGGAGAGAGGAGGAAGCAGGCTCCCTGTTGAGCAGAGAGCCCGATGGGGGCCTCGATCCCAGGACCCTGGGATCATGACCTGAGCCGAAGGCAGCGGCTTTAACCCACTGAGCCACCCAGGCGCCCTCTTTTCTTTTTTAAAGATTTATTTATTAGAGAGGGGGAGGGAGGGAGGGAGGGAGGGGGGGAGAGAGAGAGAGAGAGAGAGAGAGAGAGAGAGAGAGAACACAAGCGGGGGTAGGGAAAAAGGGAGATTGGGGAGAGAGAGAGCAGCAGACTCTTTGCTGAAAAAGGAGCCTGACTGGGACTTGATCCCAAAGCCCTGAGATTACGACCTGCGCCGAAATCAAGTCAGAAGCTTAACAGACTGAGCAACCCAGGCAAGTTTTCTTATTAGAACATAATGTTTTTAAAGATATATTCAATGAAATACGATACAGTTCTTATTGTTTTATCTCAACCACCATTTCTACATGGACTGCTTATAACACCAGCAGGAGAGACTATGTAATACAGTGTGGCAGGCAGGGTCTCTGCCTTCCTAGCCTTTAGAATCTAGCCAATGTCATGCTGGTCTCTCTGCCTCTAGCCTCTATCCCTTCTGGAGACACTACAAGTTAGTTATCTTTCTAACATGCAATCAGGGCTGTTATCCTGCTGGTTGTCTCCCATTAGAGTATGATCCTGGGCCTCTATATCCACCAGGGACCACGTACTGTAGGGATGGCCAGAGTGCCAGTGTCAATGCGTGCTTACTTAATTTATTAAGATTTTATTTATTTATTTGACACAGAGAGAGAGATCACAAGTAGGCAGAGAGGCAGGCAGAGAGAAGAGGAGCAGGCTCCCCGCTGAGCAGGGAGCCTGATTCGGGGCTGGATCCCAGGACCCTGAGATCATGACCTGGGCCGAAGGCAGAGGCTTTAACCCACTGAGCCACCCAGGCGCCCCAATGCGTGCTTACTTTAACTTCTACTTGTCCATCAGACTTTGGGCTAAGGCTTCATTTTTTATATAATTGTTTATTCCCTTCCCTATTTCCTGCACCCCAGAGCCTTGCAAAATGCCTGGCTGTACAGGGAGAGCTGGGAAGAGTACGTTGAATGAAAAACTGCCTCCTCCACTGGTCACCCCTCCTAGGGTCACAGCTCAAACCCTTTCCCCTGTTCCTGTTTAGCAGGAAAACGGAGGCACAGAACCTTCCTTAAAATATGCAAACTGGTAAATACCCAGGCAAGTGAAAATCAGTTCCAGGAAGGAAACTTGGGTTTCTGATTTTATTACTGATAATTTATTGCACAAGTTTTTCTGCATCAAAAAAGTATCTGCTAAAAGGAGAAACAGCGGTGTCTGAATTCAGATTTCCCTCAGACTTCTAAAAGTATTTCCCTCAAAGAATCCACTCATCTAATTTTAAAGGAAATATACTTCTTACACAAGACAATCCAAACTGATGCAAAATATTTATTCCAAGTTAGTTATTTTATGCAGTAGTTTTCCCCCTCAACAGACTTGTGATAACCACATCTTTTAAATCTGTAAATAATGTTATCAAAATAATCTTAATCTTTGAAATCTCACAAAAATTTATATTTTACAATCCACCCTGAATATCAAGGCTGCAAGAATAACACAACATTTCCTATATCCAAGTATTTTACAGCTGTACCCAAAAAAGGAAAAAAAAAAAAAAAAGAAAAAGAAAAAAGAAAACCATGAATGCTTGGTTAAGGGCTAATGTTACCCGAGCAGCCAAAAATAAAATAAAATATCCAAATTATTAGCATTAATTTAATACAATTATAACTTCAATAGTCACTTTGTCATTGACAATGATTGCTTGAGCACAGGGGTGAGTGCCCCAAGGGCTGGTGGTGGAAGCTGTTCCTGCAGACCAGCGTCTCCTCTTCTCTGCACTGCCAGCTCCCACCTGTGCATCGCCCCATAGATACTGTGTCTGTGTGTGTGTGTGTATTTAAAAAATCTTTCCCATCACACAAACTTCTCTCTATTAAGCAGATAACAGGGAAGAACAACAACAAAAGCTAAACAAGCCAATTGCTCTCTCTTTGGGATATGATTATTTTCCCTTGTGCATGAAGTATTCAACAACATAAGAAAAGGAAAAGAACGATTTCTTTTGTATACTCCCTAAACACACAAGCTGAGTTTACTGGGTCAGATTGGTGAGCATTTATATGCCTACTTCCAGGCATCGTCATCTGATGTTTCACTGCTACTGGTTTCCGTGTCTGAGTCCTCAAACTCTGCTTTACAAGTGCTTCTCCAAGCGGAGAATAGGCTGGAACCTCGGCTCTGCAAAAAGCCGTTCTTCCCAAAGCCATTTCTTCTCAGCTGTGGTTAGCAAGAAAAGAAAAAAGAAGACCGTCAAAAACTACACTGGCATTGGGACCTGGAAAAGGCCGGTATTCAATTCTAGGCAGAATGTAGAGGCGGCCCTTCTAAGAAAGCCAGGATTTCTTTTTTAAAAAGATTTTATTTATTCATTTGACAGAGACACAGCAAGAGAGAGAACACAAGCAGGGGGAGTGGGAGAGGGAGAAGCAGGCTTCCCGCTGAGCAGGGAGTTCCATGCAGGGCTCTGTCCCAGGACCTGAGCCAAAGGCAGACGCTTAACGACTGAGCCACCAGGTGCCCCTCAAGATTTCTTATAGCTGTACTTTTCAAACTTTAATGTGCAAATCAATCATCTAAGGATCTTTTTTTAAGAATGCAGATTCTGATCCAGTAGGTAGGGTTTCAGATTCTCTATTTCTAAAAGTTCTCAGGTGATGACAACGACTGAGAGAACAGTTCTGAGTAGCAGAGTGTCAGCTGTTATTTCTCTTTATAGGACTTAATACTATTGTCATTTGTGCTTTAAATATAAACAGGAAAAATAAAAAATGTAAATAAATGTAAATAAAATATATATTAAAAATATCGATATAAATACTACCAGAATGTAAGCTCCATGAAGTTTGTAGATTCCATTTATCTTGTTCATTGCACTAAATCTCAAGATCTGGCAGTGTTTCACTCAGAGAAAGAATCCAACCATTTGGTGGATAAAGTCAAAGAGGCTGTTTCTTGGCTCTGGCCAGAATATCAGAGGGAAACCACAGGGCTGGAGGTGGGGGTGGGTGGGAAAAGTCTGCTTCTGCTTCCTTAGAGACCCAGGGCTCAGCCCATAACTCTGGAACACAGCCTTGTGGTTTTGATAAGGGGGTAGAGTTGCCAGGATGAAAGTACATACTACTTTCTAGAATCTGCTAACTACTGACCTAGTTTTTGTATCCACTACTGGAGATCCCTGTTGCCTAGGCAGTGATTCACTCCTCTGTACTTCTTCTATGGCAACTTACTTTGTATTTTCTTTTCCAAGGTCCTTTCTCTCACACTAAACTGAGGCTCTCTAAGGACAATGACTGCCCTGTTCCTTTCTCTCCTAGTCATTAACAGGTCTCCAGGAAAGGTTTATGACCTACCTGTTCCGTCTTCATCTGGAACTCTCTGAGCTCATCCTCTGTGAGGGGGAGGCAATTCTCATCATTCTCAGGATATTCCTGCCATCCCATTGCTTTCAATAACCTGATAGAAGGAGGTCAGGCAAAGAAAATATGACACTTTTTTTAAAAGCGTTTTAAGTGGGAAGCCTACAACTTTCCAGAGAAAACTTACTTGCCAGGGGCAGTAGTACCTCACTTGGGATTTTTCTTTTCTCCCCAGTGGGATAAGTTTTTTTTAAAAAATTAATTTATTTGAGAGAAAGAGAAAGCACGTGCACAAGCGAGCAGGAGGAGGGGGAGAGGGAGAGAATCCTCAGGCAGACTCCCTGCCTGCTGAGTGTGGAGCCTGACCTAGCTCAACTCCAGGACCCCCACAGGTGCCCCTCCCCAGTGAGAAAAGCTTTAATTATGGCTCCTTAGGTGTCTGAATTAAATGAGGGACCTCCATAGTTGCTCCTTCCAGAGTATAAGAACTACAGAGAGGAGAAAGCAGCAGCAGAAAATAAGGCTGCATAAGAACCAAAATGCAAAGGGCCCCCTCTGAAAGAACAGAGGAAGAAATCTCATATTTTTTTTAAAAGATGTTATTTGTCAGAGAGAGAAAGAGAGAGAGAGAGCAGGCAGAGAGAGAAGCAGGCTCCCTGCCGAGCAAGGAGCCTGATGTGGAACTTGATCCCAGGATGCTGGGATCATGACCTGAGCCGGAAGGCAGCTGCTTAACCAACTGAGCCACCCAGGCATCCCAAAATCTCACTTTTTAAAAATATTTTATTCATTTGACAGAGAGAAAGAGAGAGAGAGCCAGCGAGCACAAGCAAGGGGAGTGGGAGGCAGAGGGGTAGGGAGAAGCAGACTCCCTTGCTGAGCAGGGAGTCTTGATGCGGGACTCAATCCCAGGACCCTGTGTTCATGACCTGGGCCGAAGGCAGATGCTTAACCGACTGAGCCACCCAGGTGCCCCGAAATCTCACTTTTGGGGCACCTGGGTGGCTCAGTCGGTTGAGTGGCCAACTCTTGAATTTGGCTCAGGTCACAATCTCAGGGTCATGCAATCGAGCCCTGCGTGGGGAGTCTGCTGGAGATTCTTTCCCTCTCCCTCTGCTCCTCCTCCTACTCTCTCTCAAATAAATAAATCTTAACAACTTACTTTTGTCTTTTTTAAAAAATATTTTATTTTCCGGGCGCCTGGGTGGCTCAGTGGGTTAAAGCCTCTGCCTTCGGCTCAGGTCATAATCCCAGGTTCTTGGGATCGAGGCCCGCATGGGGCTAACTGCTCAGCAGGGAGCCTGCTTCCTCCTCTCTCTCTGCCTGCCTCTCTGCCTACTTGTGATCTGATCTCCCTCTCTGTGTAAAATAAATAAATAAATAAAAATCTTAAAAAAATATATTTTATTCATTTATTGGAGAGAGACACATCTAGAGAGAGAGCACAGCAGGGGGAATGGGAGAGGAAGCAGACTAGCAGGTTTCCCATAAGCAGGATGTGGGGCTGGATCCCAGGACTCTGGGATCATGACTTGAGCTGAAGGCAGACGCTTAACAACTGAGCCACCCAGGTGCCCCTACTTTTGTCTCTTGTAAACAAATTAGCACATCTTCACATGTACCTAAGTTCTCTTTCAATTTCATGGCATTGTGGTCTCCTTCATACTCTTGTGATCTTGCTGACTTCTGAAGTTCTTCAGGACAGGAACTTCCTTTCAGGAAGGTAATGCCACACAAGGCAGGCCCCATCTGCCATCCAGGTGCCCAACTGGCTGGATGTTCTGTGTTCAAGGCACTCATTTAAAGAACAAGCTCTACCCGTGGGGTCTCATGCCTCCCAAGGCCTTTTTTTTTTTTTTTAAGATTTTATTTATTTATTTGACAGAGAGAGAGAGAGATCTCAAGCAGGCAGAGAGGCAGAGGGAGAGGGGAAAGCAGGCTCCCCGCTGAGCAGAGAGCCCGATTCCAGGCTCGATCCCAGGACCCTGAGATTATGACCTGAGCGGATGGCAGAGGCTTATTAACCTGCTGAGCCACCCAGATGTGCCCTCCCAAGCCCTTTTAAAGAGATCTTATAAAGGTTCACTTGGGCTAGGAGGGTCCAAGGGCCAGTACAACAGTCCTAGAAAATAGGTTCCCCTGGGCGCCTGGGTGGCTCAGTGGGTTAAAGCCTCTGCTTTCGGCTCAGGTCATGATCTCAGTGTCCTGGGATCGAGGCCCGCATCGGGCTCTCTGCTCAGCAGGGAGCCTGCTTCCTCCTCTCCCTGTCTCTCTGCCTACTTGTAATCTCTCTCTCTCTGTGTCAAATAAATAAAATCTTAAAAAAAAAAAAAATAGGTTCCCCTCTCCACATGGAGTTATAAACTGAGTCTGAAACTAATCTGTATGAAAATCTTGCAGAGGAAAGTTGTGAAAAAGCGGGCTAATCTACAAAGGAATGCCCAGTGGGCAACAGCCCAAGCTGGGGCATAGAGAACAAGTTATGGTGCCCACGAACACTTCTCTCTGCAGGCCAGACTCCACCTGAGATCTTAAGGATGTTCAAGCTCCTTATACGCCATACACAGCATGCCCTGTGATCTGATCTTCACTTACCTGTGCTCTGCTTCCAGAGAGTGTGAGAGGACCTCCCCTTCCTCCTCTACAGGGAGAGTTAGACCATTCTGATGACAGCCTTCCTCTCCATTTTCCTTTGGTTCAGATGTGCTATTGTCCTCCAACTGAAATAAAGGACACATTGGTTCAATAACCCTTTGTGGCAAGATACACAATCTACAAGATTGAGGAGTCAGAACCGAGGAAAGTGCTCTCCAGAAAACAACTTCAGCTCACAGGTTTTCCCCATTTAAAAATGAGGACTTGCTCACCTTATTAAGATTTCTCAAGTATACCACCTGCTCAGACTCCTAACTTCAGGTTAGGTCAATGGTGGTAGATGCTACTTGATACCGAAGCAGTATCAACGTGCTAGTCTTCCTTAACAATCTGGACTCAAGAACTACTGTGCTCAGCTTTAGAAAGTTCCCCTTCCTAGAGTCCCTTGCAGCTAGGAGTTACCACTTGACACCTTGGCCAATGTTGGACTTCTGGTAATTACAGGGTGTGGCTTTTAAGAAAGCATTTTATTTATTTATTTATTTATTTTTTTAAAGATTTTATTTTATTTATTTCACAGAGGGAGAGAGATCACAAGGAGGCAGAGAGNGGGGGGAAGCAGGCTCCCCGCTGAGCAGGGAGCCCGACGCGGGCCTCGATCCCAGGACTCTGAGATCATGACCTGAGCCGAAAGCAGAGGCTTTAACCCACTGAGCCACCCAGGCGCCCAAGAAAGCATTTTAAAGAAGGACATTATCCCCTTTCAGACTTCTGGCTCTCTGTTCTTTCCCTAACCAGAATATGGATGGGAAGTGTAGATGTATGTAACTACCCTAGTTCAAGGTGACCAAATGTTCTAAGTTTCCTGATAATCCCAATGAGTTTATCTGCTTCCTGTTGTAGGACACAAAAAAACCCCTCGTTTTAAGGTTCTGTCAGATTTCCTTTTTTTTTTTTTTAAAGATTATTTATTTTTTTATTTGACAGAGAGAGATTACAAGTAGGCAGAGAGGCAGGCAGAGAGAGGAGGAAGCAGGCTCCCTGCTGAGCAGAGAGCCCGATGCGGGCCTCGATCCCAGGACCCGGAGATCATGACCTGAGCCGAAGGCAGAGGCTTTAACCCACTGAGCCACCCAGGTACCCCTCTGTCAGATTTTCTTATACTGCAATTAAATGTAATCCTAACTAATAAAAGCTTCTGTAATCTATCAATTTTTTATGGCACTGACCAATTAAAGACCTTATTTTTTAAAAAAGATTTTATTTGACAGAGAGCAAGCGAGAGTGGGAACACAAGCAGAGGGAGTGGAGAGGGAGAAGAGGCTTCCTGCTGAGCAGGAAGTCTGATGTGGGGCTTGATCCTAGAACCGTGGGATTATGACCCGAGGTGAAGGCAGATGCTTAATGACACCCAGGCACCCTCAATTAAAGACTTTAAAAAAGCACATATACAACACAGGGAAACCTCTACATTGCCCCAGAAAAACCTTATGCTCTTACATCTTCCAGCTTGTCACAGTCTCTGTTCTCAGAGAATTCTCCATTCCGGTCGTCCTTTAGAGTCTTCAAGAACTCACTCTTCCTGTCGGTAGTTCGGCGGGTCAGCTTGGTCAGGCGAGAGGAGCTGATCTCAATTGGAGGAGTAGTGCTGGACGGACTCTGGGCAAATACCACAAATAGGTTGCTCCTGACAGCAAATAGCAAGAACTGGGATTCTCTGGGTCACTTCTACATGGTACTGATTTCCAGAACATGGTAGTCTAATTATCACTCTTCTATTAAAAATAAACTCTCCTTTTCATTTAAATAAACAGACTTCAGCTTTGCTTTTTTTTTTTAAGATTTTATTTATTTGAGAGAGATAGAACGAGCAGGGGAGAGGAGAGGAGCAGAGGGAAGAGGGAGAAGCAGGCTCCCCGATGAGCAGGGAACCCAATGTGGGGGCTGATCCCAGGACTCTGGGAGCACAACCTGAGCCAAAGCCAACCGTTGCTCAACCGACTGAGCCACCCAGGCGCCCCACAGCTTTGCAGAGTTTTTGCAGTTAAGACTGTATGGCTTTTTTTTTTAAAGATTTTATTTATTTATTTGACAGAGAGCGAGAGATCACAAGTAGGCAGAGAGGCAGGCAGAGAGAGGAGGAAGCAGGCTCCCCGCTGAGCAGTTAGCCCCATGCGGGCCTCGATCCCAGGAACCTGGGATTATGACCTGAGCCGAAAGCAGAGGCTTTAACCCACTGAGCCACCCAGGCGCCCAAGACTGTATGGCTTCTATAGCAACTCTTTGATCTTTTATGCCAGTCTACCACAGGCTGACCCCAGTCTACCACAGAGCAACTACTCCCATCTTCAGAGGCAAATGGGAATCACCAGTAAAGAAATGACACTGAGCTAAACACAGCTATAAAGGAAATGGAATTAGAGCTTTACATGTCACACCGTGTACCTCAGTATAAGTAAATGGGAAATGGGAATTTTAGAAAAGGTTGCTTGGCCTTATCTTCACTCACCTCTTTAGGAGAGCTTAAAACTGTGCCACCAGCCAGTACTACTGGTTTGGTAACAGAGATTGGACTGGTAAAAGCAGACTCCCGGCTAGAGGAAAGAGATCCTGATTTGTGTTCCATTCTGTTAGCTTTCCATGCACTGGGCTACATGGGAAGAAAGAACAAATCAGTTAGCACAAGTACGGAGACAGAAGCTCAGCCTGGAAGATCACATAAAGCAAAGAATAAAATGTTATGTGGGAACACGAGTTCTTAGAGCTTACCCATCTTAAAATGCTTGGGAGGTATGCAACCTTTCTGAGGTTAGGCACTTGAAGGAAAAAAGTAGATGGGAACCAAAAATGTCATGGGATATTAATAGGTATTCTCAAAAAGAGAGCTCTAGTTCAGTTAAATGTGGGAGATGCTGAGGTGAATAACCATCAACAGGTTTCTTTACTATGCTATTTCCCAATGCATTTAACTGTACATGTGAATTTGAAAGGCAGCATTTTCCAAATTTACTGGACCCTAAAACGTTCCCTTTTTATGGCATATTTGTTAACCATTGATGTAATCCTGAATTTTTTTTTAAATTTTATTTATTTATTTGACAGAGAGAGAGAGAGATCACAAGTAGGCAGAGGCAGGCAGAGAGGAGGAGGAAGCAGGCTCCCTGCTGAGCAGGGAGACTGATGCAGGACTTGATCCCAGGACCCTGAGGATCATGACCTGAGTTGAAGGCAGAGGCTTAAACCCACTGAGCCACCCAGGTGCCCTGTAATCCTGATTCTTAAAGAAAAAGGCTATTTTCCAAGAGCTTCAATGACAGGAAACTACTTAGCTACTTCTAGGCCAGGGTGGGCAATGTAATTGGCTTGCCAATTCTGGTTTGGTCCTTTCTTTGCTTGGCCTTGTGCGGTCTTGGCCCATTCTGTCACTCCAGCCCTGATCCCAATTATGATTGGGCATTGTAGTGCAACTGGAATATTCCTTTTTTTTTTTTTTTAAGATTTATTTATTTGAGAGAGAGAGAGGGACTGAGAGAGTGAGCACATGTAGCCAAAGTGGGAGGGGTAGAGGGACAGGGACAGAGAATCTCAAGCAGACTTTGCACTCAGCGTGGAGCCTGATTCAGGGCTTAATCCCATGACCGCCAAGATCACAACCTGAGCCGAAACCAAGAGTTGGATGCATAAGCGACTGTGCAACCCAGGCACGCCCCGCTCTTTTTGAGTCAATCACACTATCTAAGGAGAACAGGATAAAGCACATCAATGGAGTGAGGCTGAGGCAAGTGGAAAATGTCCATTTTTCCAGAATGAAACAATTAGAACTGAGAAACCGACAAGACAACGGAGGGATCTGAGTGAAAAGAATTTCTTTATTGGCATTAAGGAGAATACTATAGGCTTCAGGAAGGGAATTAATATAATTGGGTATCTACCAGATGATTATCATACCATTTTCATTCTTAACCCAATCAGGTAAAATTACTATGTCAACTTTTTACAGAAAAATGACACCAAGGTTAAGGAAGTTACACAATTTGTCTAAGGTTACTCAAGTAATATGTAGTATTGTTTTTTCCTGCAATGTCTCCAAAAATATCATGCAGATAGGAGAGACAATTACCCAGCTGGAATGGAGATTAATTTTTTTCTTGCACTGATGCAAGAAATCTAAAAGATGGCTGCTTATGTAAGGCTCATTATCAAAGATGATAGTTCCCCAGTAGCTTCCGCAGAGCTGTAGATGGTTATCAGATGCTTTGTCTTTCTTTTAACATTGGCATCTCAGGACACTCCAACGCTTGGGTATTTGCCATAGTAGTATGGAAAATTTACCAGAGTGTGTTACATGCAATAGGATACTTACATTTCTGCCCAACTTTATTCCAATTTAATCTTAATTTTCCATAACTCAAACACTATGCTGTATAGCTGGCTGCTCAATGAAGAAAACCTCATGCCTTCTTTTATTAGAGGAATTTTATACATGCAAATCTGCCAAAGTGAACCACCTATCAACCATGGGTTTTTAAAAAATGTCCTCTCCTTTCCTTCAAACTCCAAATCAATCCCAACTCTCTCCACCTCTTATGATCCTGCCTTCTCATATTGGACTAAGAAGTCAGAAGTCACTAGATCCAAACTTTCCCCAACTCTCTCCTTTTGCACCTTAAGTTCAATAGCTTCCTACCTGCTTTTTACCATTCTAGATGTGTTCATTTTCTTTCCTTTCAGAATTATCAATTATTTTCCCTTCCTTCTAATAAGTTCTTCTCCTTTATCTACAAACATACTAAGCTACCTTACTGAAGCTAGGGAAAAAAACCCAAACATTTATTTTCCTTTACACTATCGTCTTACTGCCAAGATTTTCTGCATAAGTCAGTATCTGTTGTTTTACACTTGCTCATTATTACTTACTATTCAATTCTCTGCAATACTCATCTCTATCCCTATTTTAATAAAATAGCTCTATATTCCAAGGCCAGCTCTTAATAATAAAAAAAAATCTGTTTCTGGAGAATGAGAGATTGCTATTACCCATCTTTTCTGAACTTGTCCTCCTTTCCTTTCAGTCTTTTCAGTGGATGCAGGCATTCTTCAGGGCTCTAGCCTCAGTGTTCTTCTGTTGTAATCTGTTTCTCAGTTAACTTCATCAGAAAAACCAGTTATGTGTAACTGTGTAATCATTTAAATTGTTGAAACCATGCAGAAAATATGTAAAACTTTAGCTCTACCCCCTAACCTCTGAGTTTTTAAAAAAATTTTTTTAGCTTTTATATTTGAGTCTATTCATTTAACCTTTTTTTTTTTTTTTAAAGATTTTATTTATTTGACAGAGAGGGAGACAGCGAGAGAGGAAACACAGGGAGGGGGAGTGGGAAAGGGAGAAGCAGGCCTCCCACTGAGCAGGGAGCCCAACGCAGGGGCTTGATCCTAGGACTCTGGGATCATGACCTGAGCCGAAGGCAGACGCCCAATGACTGAGCCACCCAGGTGCCCTTCACTTAACTTTTAAAACACTATTATAGTTGAATAGTAAAACAAAAGCAATAGCAAGTAGTGAGTTATGATTATAGTCCTTCACGCATTCACTACTGCATATAAGATGTCAGCAGTGTTATTCAGTGGCCCCATTAAGAGACCCCTGGGATGATGTTCATCATCCTCATATGCTTCCCCATTGTAATGGCCAACTTTCCTGATTTGGATCAAAGTTCACCAGTTCTACCTGGTCCCTTTCATCAGTCTCTTCTATTCCTTCCTCTCAGGTAGGAGTTTTTCCAGCAAAGAGAGTTTATCAGGAGAGAGAAAGCCATTCTCAGGGAACTTTACCTTAAATTCGATGATTAGGTGACCCTTCTCATATTGTCTATGATAAACTGGCATCCCTTCATTTAGCACACACATGGTATCTCCATGCTTGACAGTTTGACCTGGATGAGTGGTGATGACGATGGTTCGGTTGTAGAGTAGATACTGGCTTCTGAAAGCCACACTAGTGCTTCAACCACCTGTATGTCCACACATGAAAAGGTCCTCTCCTTGCCTAGTACTAAAAGCATGGTCCTTCTGATATAAAACAATGATATTATCTCTCCTGGTTCTGGTCCTGGTTCTTGGTCTCTTTCACCATGGAACGTATCTTCTGGCCATCTTTCATGCCTTTGTCAATATGAAATTCTAGAATATTCTCTCAAACTATCTTCCTTCCATTGCAGCTTTTACATCTATCTTTAGGACTGATACATTCCCCATGGCCCTGGCACTCCACCATGCGCACAGACTGAATTTGCTGAATCATTCCAGGTCCTATCTGATGAATTCTTATTTGCATTCCAGTACCTTGGCAATTGGGAAAACATTTGACTGCTCCTTTCTTACCACCTTGGTCTTTACATTTATCGCAAATCACATTTTTTTTGCAGAGCTAGTTTTCTTGTTGCACCATTATATAAATCTTCTAAGGTTACTGAGAGCTGATGCACAACATTTTTCTCTCTCCTTTCTCTTGGTATCCTTCCTCCTCCTCCAAAAAACGTATCAAAGATGTCCATGAGGGAGCCAAAACCACCACCAGCTCTACCTTCTTTAATTGCCTGTTCGCCTCCTTTGTTATGGAATTCCCTTTTCTTTGCATAAGAGAGTACTCAGTAAGCTTGAGATATCTGTTTAAACATCTCTCCTTCATTTGGATTCTTATCAGGGTGGTACTTCAAGGCCAGTTTCCTTTAAGTCTTTTTCTTTTTTTTTTTTAAAGATTTTATTTATTTATTTCACAGAGGGAGAGAGATCACAAGG